>JAQFZC010003668.1:0-18152 GCA_034695205.1 Dicyrtoma fusca | reverse complement strand
CATTTTAAGTTTGGTAGAACTCGTGTCGAACTTGTGGTGCTTAACTGATTTGTAAATTGTGAGGTGAGATTAAATTGCTGCTGCCAGGATGAGGTGGGGATGTCATCCAGGCGTAATTCTTCGATATTAGGCCCCTGCTCGAATAATAAATGATGAAGGGCATGCAAACCTGGTTTTTTACCCCGTTGAAGTCCATAAACATCGAGTCGTAATCTTTTAATTTGGGTTCCATGACTAGTGAGGAAATTCTGGAGAGATGGATCGTTTAAATTCCCATTATGAAAACAAAAGAAGTTGGTTGGGAATTGGGTATTGGAGTTGTTGAATTGGTCTGTTAGGGCTTCTAATAAATATTCGGATTTACTTTGAGTTTCTGAGGTTACTTTCACTTTAAAGCCCTCCCCATGGATTTCTTCTTTGTAGTTACAAACAACTTTTAACGACTGGCGTTTGTGGAGTAACTTCACTGCGTAGGCATTCCATCGAAAACTAACTTGACAGCAAATTTTTAACTGTCTTGGACCCAGGTATGACAGAATGGTTGACATTAACTGTAATTCAAAATTCAGTTATTAAGCGTCGATTCGTCATATTATTCTTCATTGAAATGAATATTGAAAAAGCTGTAATTAATCGTACTTTTACATAGGTACCTAGCTCAATTATTTATAAATAAAAAAATATTGCGAGGAACTTACAAAGTCAATAGCAAATACTCGATCTTCCGGGGGCACATGGGTGCTACTAGCATTTACAATTACTATAGTATTATCCGTATGCTCTTCCTCATTTTCTGTTTTTCTTCGCTTTGGAGGTGCAATATCACAATCCGAAGTTTCCGAAGTTGCCATTAAATCATGTCTACAGTTAGTACTAGTACTGTTGTATTTTAAGCCTTCATCAATTTCGTTAGCACTATTAGTACTATTACCGTCCAATTCATGGCAAGGAGGGGCTTCAGCTCCAGTTTCAGCAATTTCACTAATAGTTAAGGCCCCCCTCGAAGTATGAGAAGACTCCTTAAAGAAAGGCACAAGTAGCACAGGTTATAGTATCAATATATCATCAATATCAATTTTAGCAAATGCAGACAGCGCAGCGGAATAAACTTTACTGGGTTAATCTACAGTCGTGTACTTAATGTATTTACTCAGAACTAGAAAGTAGAATTTACGATATATTTTAGCATTAAATAATAGTAGGAACCTACTTAATTAAATCTTGTTAACTTATCATCAATTTAATTAAAATCGTACTTTGCAACTTTTGTAATATGCACATACAACATATATTAGTAAGTTCAATTAATTTACCGATTCCGATTGAGGGTTTAAGTGTCGAGCCATGATACGTGTGCCTTTAGCATTTGACATTTGTCGTTGTTACAACTACAAAAGCAGGAAACAACAATCAACAAACAATAACCGTTGACCGTTGACCGTGTAATAATTTGTATGTAGCCACAGCAGAACAATTCAATGGGATGGGAATTTAAAAAACCGACTAGGTTGCTATAGTTCCCGGTTTCCTGATCCTGTCACCTGTTATCCTGTATCCACAGTTGACACTTTCAGTAAATTCGAAGTTGGCAGTTTCCAGTTTCAGGTTCCAGTCAGAAATATGTCTGATTAAAAAAAGTACATAATTTATTATCAGTTATCAGTGTTATCAATTTCAAGTTGTTTTTGTGTTTTACTAAATACTGGAGATTGGAGATTATTGTTTTTACATATCTGAGGAAAATAAACAATTAGGCATCGCCAAGTTGTGTGTGTAAAGTGCTCAATTATAATAGCTTGTAAATAATAAATACATTACGTAATTATCCAGATTTTAAGAGAATTTTACTTTTATACAAACCTTATTACTGATTTAGCGTTGATCCTACGGGTTAACGGGTTTACTTCAATTTCACTACTTGAACCTTGACTAAACTTGATTTTGTACATACTTGGAGACATTAAGCGCTTAATTGACTGAATTTTTAGGTAGTAGAGAGGAAGGCGAAGAAGAAGAAATATAGGAATGTCATAATTCTAAATTCAGCTCCCTTCCTAACGAACGAATGTGGGTCTGGGAAGCATCAAGGATGACAAATGCATTCAAAGAAACATGTTTTGTTTAGTCTTTTAAAAAAATAAAATATAATACTGCAATTAAGTAATTAATTAATTAATTAATTAAAGAGTTAATGCTGAGTATTAGACAACAAGGCAGCCGTGTAAAAATAACACGTTGCGGTAGACTGTAGACCACTGAAAATAAAGAGATCATGCCTACAAATCATATTAGGTTCTTGTACTCATGAAGTATTTAATTACGTTAATAATACATGTTACATTTTACATTTTAGTGGCATATAAGTCCGCTATAAAAACTCATAGGTACATATGTATAACCTAACCACCTACCTAAGAAAAAGAATGTATTTTTATGGATCCGTTTCCTTATTTACAGTAGATATAATGGAATTATCTTTCTTTTGAACTAATCCTTTCAATTGAACAGTACCTATATTTGTGATTTCCATTTATGTAAGAACCGTGGTTAAACTAAACTCTACACGAACGATTAATTTTGTTATATATATTCTGGTATTATTGTCAGAAAACCTATTACATGTAGGTGCAAACTGCAACCTTGATTGAAGTAATTTATGATCCTACAATAGGAGGATACAGCAAAATAGCTGCACAAGACGGTAATTTTTTTCTTTTTTGTTCTAGTTTTTTCTCAGTGCCTTATAAATGCACGGAGCTTCCAAAACTCGCTAAAAACCTCTTCAGTAGTTCAATACGCAGTTACTTTAATAATGAAAGAGTTACGAAATAACCTTAATTTTTTCCCCCACTTTGTTTCCATGGCTCTGGTCATAGCCTGGACGCAGATTCAAGAAATCCAAGCAGAAAACATTTTATTTTACATTGGTCCCTATTCCAGTTACAGCCACCGATCTTCCGTGGAACCGCTCGCAAATAAATTGGCTGACAGGGGCCATAATGTCACGATATTTAGTCCCCACAAAACACACTCAAAACATCCAAACATCACTGAATTTGCCCTACAACTACTTTTAGACGCCAACCAAGTAGCTTTGGAGGAATTTGGTGCCAGAGGTTTGGCATCTAGACTCAAGTCGAAGGGTATAGCAGCATGGAAAGGAAAATCCAAAACCTTTGATAATCTCTACAAAGTAGCTGAAGATACAATGAAAAGTTTAGAATTTCAAGACTGGATGCAAAGGTCACACTATGACCTTGTAATAGTAGATACGGTATCAAGGAATGAATTCTTCTACGCAGTAGCCTACAAGTTAAATATTAAGAAAATAATCGGTTACAACACATTTGCCTTGTTCTTCCCCTGTGAGTATGACATGCTCGGTATTCCACCGGAAACTTCATGGGCGCCAAACTTGGAAAGCTCCTACGAAACGAAGGAACCAGGGTTTTTTGATAGAGTTTCCACTGAAACCACTACATTGCTATTTTATCTTGTGTATACAAACTATTATTTACCAAAAGTTGACAGATTATGTCGTGAAGCCCTCAATTTACCGGATATGCCCCACATTCAAGAGCTTTTAAGGTCCGAAGCTATTACTTTATTTAACGGTCACTACTCCGACACATTTGCTAGATCCTTGCCGCCTTTCATTATTCCAGTTGGTGGGATGCATCTTCCCGAATCGGAAGCCCAAGAAACGGATCCTTTGCCTGAAGATCTTGAACAATTTTTAGCAGCGGATCCGACGGTTGGGAAAGATGGATTCATTTACATTAGTTTTGGAACCGTAGTGAAAATTTCTACACTCCCTCCAGAATACGTGGCACATTTCTTCAATGCAATGCGGTCTTTGGATAGTCTCAAATTTTTCTGGAAATGGGAAGGAGTATTCCCTGAAAATATCCCCAAAAATGTTTTTCTTAGGAAATGGTTTCCTCAAAAGGACATTTTAGCTCATCCCAAGATTCGTGGCTTTGTAACGCAAGGGGGTCAGGTGAGCATTCAACAGGCCATTTTCAATGCTGTCCCTGTGATTGTGATTCCAGTCAATTTAGATCAAGATTACAGTGCCATTCGTGTACGAAGAGAAGGGAATGGAATTGACCTGGAATTTTCTGGATTGACTGCAGAACAACTACGAGATACTATTAGTAGACTTGTCACTGACGAAAGGTATTTTTCTTTTATCTAAAATAATGAATGAATCAATGAAACCCCAAAAATATTTATGCATGCAATTTATTCTGTTATTTTGCCGTAGCTACGTTCGGGCGACTACGCGGTTGTCCAAGGCTTCCAAAGAACGTCCAATGCATCCCGCTGACTTGGCAGTTTGGTGGACAGAATTCGTTTTGCGCCATGAAGATTTTTCATACTTGAAGCCCCTCTCGATGAATAATCCGTGGTGGGTGACACGATCATTGGACGTATACGCTTTTGTTCTGGGAATCCTAATTATTCTACTGACTTTATTTTCTGTAATTTTACTGTACTGCGGAGAGGTCTTCGTACGCTCATGCTTACGTACTCCAGAATCACAGCCACATAAAGTAAAACTATCATAATGTAACCCACTATAAATTAACACCAAGTAATAGATGTAATAATTTAATTGCAGAATAAATCTAATATCAGGAATTGGAAAGGTATTTTACTTTATACATAGGAACAGAAGGTACCTAGGTTCTTTAAAATGTAAAATTTATTGTACTAATTACATGCACAATATTGTAGTACATAGTAAGTATAAAGAAAGAATTGACATAACAAATTATTGATTTATTGAATAAATTTTTAAATTAAGATTTTGTCGATTAGGAAGCATAAGGAAAAGAATTGTTTGCTACAGCATTAAAAATATTAATACTTGAGAAATCCGACTCCATCCGCCGCAATAAAACTGATCGAGTACTATCGTAAGTGAGGGCGTAGAATGGAAACCGGAGAAATAAAATCATAAAAGGATTAAATAATAATAAAAAACTGGCTTTTGAAGCACCCTTCAACGTACTAGTTTACCTCAAGGCAACACCGCCACTTCTATTAAATATCAACGTTCCATTTCCATGTTAGGTAGGTGCCTATGTGTGAATACCTAATAGAACATTTAAAGCTTGTAAACCACTGCAGATACGTTTGAATACAAAAACCACCCCATTTTGCCTAGCAACAAGTTTACTAACAAAACTAAAGCCAGGAAAAACGCAAATCTGTTACATTGGATAATACTGTCGTTAAAAACCTTGCACGTTTTTTTAAGACAATGCAATGACAGGTTATAAAACTACCATGTTTTTTCTTAACCTTCACATTTTAACCGCTTTGAAAGCAACACTAAGCACTACTACAGACGTCACTTTTCAAAAACTAATTGGTCCACTTCAAAACTGTCAATTTGTGATAATGTCAGACGCAGAAATGAGCAAAACTGTGGAAGAAATAACCCTGCAATTATTCACCAGTCTTTCTAGTTTTGGGTCATCCGTGCAATATTTTAGTAACTTTACCCGAATTGACATATGGGGTCAATACTTGCGGTATCAAGAGATTTGCTACGTTCACATTGCAATCCCGTCCTATGAGACAAATAGGCAAGTTAACTTAAACAGTCCTATTCATAGCAAACGATTAGTTAAGCAGGTACGGCATGCACAAGATATTTTCATTCTTCTTACAGAGTTGGACTTCACGATCACTTCCAACTGGTACTACAAACAAAAACGACTGTGTTCCTTCCCATTGAACTACGTTTGGGTTGCCTTCGAGATTCAAAACGACACGAATGGTATTTTAAAACTTACATCTTCGTTTGCCACCCGTCTTAAGTTACGATGTGAAGGTCAGGAACTATGCTTGGATCCCATTATTAATTTTGGAAACGAATTAGGCTGGACATCCTACAGTCAAATCATCAGAAACTTCGAAGATTCTAGGAAAAACTTCCATGGGTCTTCAATCCAGGTATTTACTGGATTTGACGATGATGAGATTAACATTTCAGATTTTAATCCCAATACTTCTCCAGAAAACACTTATGCAATGAACGACCTAGGGATTCCAATTATCAAAATATTGAGTACCTTGGCTAATCGTTTGAATTTCACACTTGTTCCACGCTACGAGACCAAGAAGAGAGACGACTGTTGGAGAGGATTCATTTCCGTGAATGCAATGTGGCTTTATCATGAACCGTTTACATTCAGTGTGTTTGTAAAGACGGATTACTTGCAATTATTTTACGGTGCGAATGCAGCAGCCGACATTCCGCCCAGATTAAGCTCCCTCGTGCAGCCCTTTGATGGGGCAGTTTGGATCATTTTGATAGTCACTTTGGTTGCAACCGCCATTGTTTTGAAGCTATTTTTTGGCTTGATCAGTGTAATAATGTCCATTTTGATCACTGTGTCGCCCTTCGTTTGCCAGATTGTAACCTGCAAAGGAACAAGAGGAAAATGTGGTCACGTTTACAGTTTCTATGTTCTTCTTGCCCTCATTGTAAGCATCGTATTTGTGGGTCACTTGCAAAGCTTTCGAATAGTTCCCACTGCACTTCAAGTAAATAAATCATTCCAAGATTTAATCGATGAAAAATACAATATTGTCATTGCCATGTATAGGACTTCATGGTTGAAAGAAACTGTCAAGCTTTTCGAAAAGTACTACGTGGTCAACTCAAATATTACAAAGATCCATAACTTGCTACTCAACGTCTCCACGGAAGTAGATGACGACAATGATGTAGATTACATGGAAATGTTCCAAAGGGACCGGTGTAGCTTTCTCTTTGATGAGGTTGAAATTTCTGTCTATTCCAAAGTTTTGTATAAATTCGATGAGCGACGCTCCTACGTTGCTCGAGATAAATTCTTTGCGTACCCCTCGCGCTGGTTTTTTTTAATGCCGAACGGCGATGCTCTAGCGAATTTGTTTACACAGCTGATAAACACGGGCATTATTAAGTACTGGTTGAATATGAAGGACCTCATTCAAGAAAGACTAATGACTAAATATTTAAGTTTACATTTATTTAAAGTTAATGTTAAGCAGGATGAGGTATACAGCAAACCTCTGGCGCTTGACGACTCTTTGATCGCCTCTGCGTTTTACTGCTTACTCATTGGAACGGCATTCACAGTGTTGTCATTTGTTTGTGAAATTTTGCAGTCTGCACTTGACGTTGTTACTAGGCGCTTTACAACGCTTCTGGGTTATAACCCATTTTGCGCTAAATAAAATGCTTACATTCTTCTGACCAACATCCTGCTTTAAAGGTTTCGATTTAATTTTCACTCTAATGCCTTGTTCATATGCCTATTAAAAGTATGGAATTTTACAATAATGGCATTATAGAAATAAATTGAATCAAATCAGTACACACGAGTTGACAAATAAATCGAATAAAATCTCACTGGAATAAAAAGTATACAATATTTTTATAAACTTAATGATACAACATTCACTGAAGGGAAAATCCTGTTGTTCTCACTGAGTCACTGAAAGGAAGTTACTGAAAAATAGATATTTTTTAACTAAAAAAGCATATTATTTCTCAGTACTGTAATATATATAAGACTATTCTTTAAGTCACTGCTAAGATATTTAATGATTCTGAAAAGTGGCACACGAAGGAATATTTTACAAAAAACAATTGCTGAAACTGAAGCTTACACTGACTTATACATACGTATAGGTACACATTAAATTAAAAATAGCCCCCACTGCTCGTTTGATTTTGGTTCTGATACTGATACTGGTTTTGATTACGAAATTCTAAATCATACAGATGTAAATTGTCCCAAAATTGTTTTCTTTCTTCCAAGTAGTCTGGCAGGATTTCAGGCTGTAAATCGATCTTCAAAGTTCTTCGATTTCGACCACTGGGGTCTAATGGGGTCCATTCTAATGGTTGCCAGGATACCGTTGGTTTCCTGTAAGTAACCAAAATTAGCTATGAACAATATTTAGGGCATGAATGTATAGTTAGATAATTATATTTCGGTACTATATAACACCAAAGGAAATTAAATCTCCAGTTTAACTTACCCGGTTTGTACAAACGAGGCCCAAAGCTTAACGACATTTTCAGACATCCTACGTGTTTCCGAGCCAGGTGGGAAACTTGGAGCCATGAGTCCAGGCGTGTCAAAGAGGTACGTTGTATCATCAGTGTGGGTCACAGCTGTGAATATTTAGTATAAAGTACAACCATTCAATTTTCTATTTCCATAGCAACATAATAACAAAAGACTTACCAACTTCAGGATACTTAAAGAAGAGTTGAGCGTAGCTAAAAGTTCCCTTGTAGGTAAAGACATACTGATAGACAGGCACAAATCTGGCCATAATAGCATTGCTAGCAAACGTTGCTTGAACGAAGTAGCGATCTGAGTTCAAGTCGATTAAATTCTGTCGTGTTTGCTCTCCGATGGGCTGGTCACGGAAGTAAAATTGTCGAATCCGGGTAGAAATGTCGTTAGTTTCTTGGGTGGACAAGCCGATTTGGTCGTAGTAGAGTGTAATGGGGGCAACACGATTCCAGTCACTGTTTAAATCCATAATTGCTTTGGGGTTGAGCAGTAATGCTAGAAAAGAAATGTTTACAACGGTTAGTAAAACTGACAGCAGTGTACTTAAGAAAACATAAAACAATATTTTGACGCCCATTTTGTGAAATTAAATTAAATGCATTACGAGCTGCCTGTAAAAGAATGCCTTCATCCTTCATAAATCCAGTCATAATAGGAACTTGATTAAAATCCCCACTAACTAGTCTTTTATAGGGATGCTTCGTTTGGAAGGGCTGATGGTTTTCTGAGTATTCGGGTGAAAATTCGGGCTCAATCACCATTCCGAAGGTGTACTGGTCTTGATTCCATTTCTAGAAACAAATTAATGCATAGCAAGTATTCCACATTTAATACAGATTAAATTACCATCATTACTAACAATAAGAAGTTACGAAGTAAAAGAAACCGAAATCAGTTAAATATGTAAAATATATTGCACGCACATGGTCTGCTTCTTGAAACATTACAAGGCCCTTATAGTCCACTCCCTTCAAGCACTGTATCATTTCTTGCTTGTTAGCAGTTGAGCAATTTAAATGTCTAGCTGTTGATTCTGCATACTGCGTTGGATTTCCAAGGAAAACACACCCAGGGATTAGAACTGCACCGCTCTGGGCAATGGCTCGTTGAAACAGGCCTGAAAATTAAACAAAAGTCATGTTTTTTTAAAGGATTTCCAGTTTTTGTTTCAACTAACACCATTATTGGTAAGACTTCCATGGAAAAACAATGAAAATGAAAGTCTACCTTTTGAAGCGGGGGATGTAATGTGATGACTGACGGAGCACGCGCCAGCACTAAATCCATCGATAGTGATAGAATTTGAATCTCCATGGAAACTATCGATATTTTGATTCACCCATTTCAATGCCAGCAACTGATCTTTAAGGGCCAGATTCCCGGGGATTAATTGGTCCTCGCCGGTAGTTAAGAAGCCTGAAAATAGTAAGAAAAACAAAATTATATATCTATATACAAACTTAATATTAATTTGTTTTGTGTATGTTTTTACATTTTTTAAATTTTACCCAGTGCCCCAAGTCTATAGTTGATAGTGACGAAAACGAGGCACTCGTCCATCATATAATTGGGCCCGTACAAGTCCCCGGAGCCCATGACGAAAGCCCCACCATGGATAAAAAATAGAACGGGGAGCCTCGCCCCAGTCTCGTGACACCGGTCACTAGCAGGGATGAAAACATTCAAGTACAGACAGTCTTCATCCCCCACTATTTGCATAGTAAAAAGGTCAACTTGTGGACAAACTGGTCCGGCCTTGCCAGCATCCCGCATGCCCTCCCAAGGCTTAACTGGCTGGGAGACCTACATTTTGCACATGAATACAGAAAATAAGTATTTTTTATAAATTTTTTCTGTCAATTGTTTAATATTTGTTTTATTTCTTTTGGAAACTCTAATATCTAGTTTTACAAACTTTTCAAAATGTTAATTTCGTGTTTTGGCCTTTTTGAAAGTGTTGGTTACTAGTTTTGAATGTTTTTCAAAATGTCAATTTCTTGTTTTGAGCTTTTTGAAAGTGTTAGTTACTAGTTTTTAATGTTTTTTAAAATGGTGATTTCTTATTTTAACCTTTTTGAAAAAGATAATGTGCAGAAAAAATATTTTTGTACAGCATAATTTTCATGGTTTCCTGGATTCAAATTGGATAGTATTTTCTTACCGTAAATCTCGGTGTTTTCTCTGCATAAGGGATGCCTTTAAAGGAATAATATTTTTTCCCACCACGAGATTCCTCCATTTTCCCTTTCAGAAGACCCAGCCTCGTCGACCAGAAAATATCGTCACCGACTTTGTCCACTGGACCGGCCGGTCCTGCACCGTAGCCACCACCAACACCGCCGTCGCCAGGGACATTGTCACCCTGAGATTGGACACTTGTTATGCCGATTAAAAGGACGGCTAAATTGAATAATAATAGTACAGCTGTAGACAAAGAGAACTTCATTTTTACTTTAACAGCTTTTATATGTTAAGGAAAGGCGGTAGACCAGATGGCACAATTTATGGCTGTTACTGTAGACTAAAAGTTTTACTGAGGTAACACATGAGTTTTATAAATTTCGTTTTGATATCTATAATGTATGTCTACACCTCTATTTTCATTTCCATACCCATACAATTAACATTGACAAAAGTAAAGCTAATAGACTGAAAGGATAGACATACAAAAAAAACTAATTTTGCTTCGTCATTTCAACGTCAAGCATCTTATTCATCAATTTATCATTTTAATGTGTACCTACAAAGCTACTTTGCTACTGTTCTTCAGGGATAGTGAAATGATGCTAGTTTTTCTTTTCATCATTATCATTCAGTGCATTACAATGCAATGGATGAAGTAGGTACATATACGCAACAAACTGCATTCAATTTTCATGTGTGATGATGTAACGCTGTAGTTTTTTTTAAAAGTGACCTACTGCCTTTCAAGAACATTGCATAGTAAGAAAAATGAATTTAAATAAGGGCCTGTACGCTGTCTAATTGTACGCGCAAGTTTATAAGATAATATTATGTAATTAAGACGTTATGCACTTGAAAGAAAAGTATGCATACTAAGAATATGACGCATTTTTCTATAACACAAAGTTACATTACATTGGTATAGCACTAAAAATTAGGTTGCATTGACATAATTGAGCTGATTTGCACTTTCAAAAAATATCTTTTCGAATTTTTACCATTTTCAGAAACAATTTCGACAGGTTTTACCATTTTAGAAAGCGAATATGACGTCAATAGAGCATAAGCATAATACTAGACTTACTTTGTATTGTTGTGGTAAATTATGCAATCTTCACGTCCAGTCCGCTAGGTACATAAATGCGAATAAATAAATGGCATGGCCCTATATATACATATATCTGTATGCTCGGTCTGCATAGCAACGGCAACGGAAAGTTGAGGCGAAAGGTAAGGATAGACAATAATAAGAATACGAATAAAAATAGCAGTAATAATATGGTCGCTGATTGCATTTAATCATAACACCGTCCTATTCGTATTGTAATAATTGTTTTGGTTGGTGGTTGGTGTTGGAAGTGTGACTGTGTAAATCTATTCTCTTACATTTTTACATCCCATTCATGCATGTTGTAATACTACAGCATTCGATTGTTCATCACACTGTTTAATTTTTCATGGTTTATTTAGTCAACGGAATATTGAGAGGGAAAAGCTGTCCAAGACTGAATGTAAGATTATGTATAGGTATGTATGTACACGGTGGTGTTTTAAATTCCCTTTTATTTAAAAGATGGGAAGATTTTCGATCTAGAGCTTCCCCTCGTATCTGTACATCAGCTCAGGATGAATCGTATCAAATCAGTATCACATAATACGTATGTACATAATAATAATAACAATATATTTATAGATACGTTTGTAAGCATGTGATAACAATTTGAATGGCAGTGTAGAATTTAGAATTTATAGAAGCAAAGGAATGGAAACATTGCACAATGCAAATTCGATTGCACCTTATACATACCTACATACTTATATCGCTGCTTAAGATGCAAAATGACGTATCCATTATTGCGTAAGTGCAAAGAGACACGAAGGCAAAACATTAAGACACAAAATGGGACATTTCCATAAAAGCAGGAAGAGACTCGTATTTTCCCCATTTTTATGACACATAAGCACGAGAGCTAATAAGTTTTGAAATCTAAGTTTTGCATGTTTGGAAAAAGTACCAACCAAACAAAGTTTTGCTTGTTTTTCACAAGTGTAAATTGAGGTTTCGCAAGTTTTATAAAAATCGCAAACTGAGGCTTTGCATGTTTTAAAAACTGCAAAAACTAGTTTTTACAGTGTTAAATGGGTGATTTAGTCAACCTGTAACGAAAACTGGTCAATTGTGTGCCCTTTATGGATATGGGTCAGCTTGCATCTTAAGCAGCGATACATTTAAGTAAATGTCATAGTCAATACGGATGTGTTAATGACGATGATCTGCTCAAATATTTGCAGGCCTTAATATCTTGAGACACATGGAAATAGGTAGGTAAATTGAAAGTGCTAAATAAAATTAATTTATTACTCAGTAGGTCTGACAGACTGTACATTGCCATGTAACATTATGCAAACAGAGGTGTCTAATGAGTCTGGCTGCTGACCTTCAAGTCTGTACTGCATCTTCAGTTTAGATCCTTCCACAAAATTTCAATTAATTATTTAAAATATTTATAGTAGTATATTAATTCCATTACAGAGCCGTTTTTACGCCATTAATGTTATACATACATATTTAACTTGAAATTTGTTTAAACACGTGGAGGTAAGTGTTCGTCGTGCCTTATGTTTGCTTTCAGAAGTACATACTTTCTTATTGAATATAGGAGCCTCAAATTGTCAATTGTAAGTCCAAAGTCAAAGTGAAATACAATACTGCTTTAATTTTGACACTTGAAAGTAATTAAGATTCAATGGCACCAATTTTTCATTTCACTGTGTACATACAATTAGTCTCCTCAAGTCAGCAATGTGGGAACATAAGTAAGCGTAGTACTTATTTAAAGGGCAACGACAAGGGCAACACAGTGCAAAGGAAAGGAGGATGGGAACTATTTTTTTTTTAAATATTACAATTTTTTGTGCAAGCTACAACAAACAGCGAGACTAATTTTTATGATGAATTCACACTCCATGTCATACTCGGCTTTAGAGGGCAAACAAGGAAAAAGTAGAGACATTGGAAAAACCCCAAAGGGGTAAATATCCTCCTACTGATCTTGCCAAAAAGGTAAAAAAAATGAAGGCCATTATCTTAGTTTTATGCATGTACAGTGTTAGCCAACTACTTGTTAGAATTAACTGATTTGACTAAAAGTTGAACGAAATCAATTTAATCAGGAATATTAGGTAAATTGTTTAAACTGGGGCCGTTTGACTTTAATTTTATTAATATTTCGATTTCATGGTGAGTGTAGGTTGTTATTGAGTAACTATTGAGGCACATGGAGGTATTATGGATACTCTCTATTGAAAACTATATCAGTAATGTTTTTGACTACATAATTAATACTTACAATGAGTCCTAATTAATACTATCTAATTAATTGCAATGTATTTTCATCGCACCCTAATTAGTCCACCCTGCAGTCAAGAGTACCACTTTTCTAAGAAGTCTGTTGTTGTACTGTCAAAAATTATCAAACAGTAAACAATCAGCTTTAACCTAATGCGCTTTAGACTTACAGATACAGGGTTGCATTTACTATGCAGTAACAATAAACTTTTTAAACTTGTCATTTAAAATGCTTTTAGTAGTACAACTTTTTGCTTTGCTTCACTTAACACATTTTACGGAGGGAAAAGCAGGCTGGTTAAAATTTTTGGATGACCGAACTAATGCTTCCTATCTGATCCATGCTGGTGGGTGTGCTAAAGGGGCGCTGCTGGATAAACCTATTCAAATTACTTGTGTCTGTGTTAATGGAGTGTAGGTGTTAGTGTTATATTACAATAGTGCATGTCTTCATTTATTTCTAATTTCTAATTTCTAAATCTCTCACATTATTAAGGGAAAAAATTAAAAATAAAGTTATAGCAACATATGATACACCGTTGGAAAGCCCTTGAAAAGTAGATCCAGAAACCAAAAAGGTCGCCACGAGTATCCAGGCATCTACTAGGTCAAAATCGCAATTTTGTGATTTTTTGCAAAAAAATTAAAAATAGGGTAATACACACATGTGACACACCGTTTGAAAGCCCTTGATGAGTAGAATCCAAAAACTAAAAGATCGCCGCAAGCATCTGGGCTTCTTCATTGTTAAAATCGCGATTTTGTGATTTTTTTGCAAAAAATTAAAAATGAAGCTATAGCCACATATGATACACCATTGAAAAGCGCTTGATAAGTAGATTCCAAAAATCAAAAAGTGATAGCATGTATCTGGGTATCTTCAGGGTCAAAATCGCGATTTTGTGGTCATAGTATGTACACGTATTCCTTATGGGATGTGGGCGGTACTTAAATGTACAACAAAATTACCCGTAGGCCTACGGTCTGTAAGAGGCCAGTTAGAAGAAAAAAAACAAGGGCGCAGCCCTTGTTTTTTTAATAATGATTGTAACAGTAAAACGAATCTATTTTAATTGTTATTTTTTCTTACCCTCTTAGATGGATACTGTCTCAATCAACCTGCGACCAGCAGCCGTTCATTCTAGTGGGGAAGGATGACTGCTTCCGTCTTGAGAATCCAATGGTAAAAAAAATAAATCAAAAACGCTATTACTATTAGTACTAATACAAAATAAATAACTTTAACTGGTTTACTAATTCATAGTACATTGTAGAGCATACCTGAAAAATTGTTTAGTTGATCCTATTTTTGCGTAGATCAGCGCCTTGAAATTCATTGGACGTCCATCCACCCCCTTTTCGCAAGGGCTCTTCATGGGCACCCAACATCTAAATAGCTTTTGGAAACTAACCCCGGCGGTAGCATCCATCAATGAAAAAGATCATCTTCCCCTCAAGGATCCCGTCACAATCCTCGGTATAAACTCAAATAAAGCCGTCACTGCCAAAAATGTTGCATGTTGCCTCCCAGACACAGATAAACCCTCTCAAGATGAGTTTCCCGTTCACATCTGCCTGAAAGCTCGGAGGGGAAAATACATAGTGAGATCTAAATGCCATGAGAGCTCAAAGCCCCTTGCTGATTTGTACCCTATTTCCGTCGGGTATGGACGGGGGATTCAGAGTAAGACTAGAAACAACAAAAATGAAAACTTATTCAAAATAACTCAGATTTTGTTGACCTATAACTAGAAACTTTTCCACTTTTGAATTCATTTATTTTTTATTGTGGCCACGATGATGATACTTACCGGTTTCCACTTTTGACTTTCCAGTTGGCAATGCGGTCAACGAAACGATCGAATTTGCTGCAACAGCAGCCTGCAGTCGCTGTGCCAAGGCTCGCAACATCACTTTTGAGACGAACTGTTGCACCGCCCTTCCCTTTGAAGACGATGCGGAATTTGCGATAGTTGACAGTAAAAGATATGACAAACAAACTAGTCGAATGGCCGTCAATTACTTAGACTTTGTACTGAAAAATAAAAAAACTGCGAAGTTAGAAATGGCAGAGTTCACCCACTTAAAATACGGAGCTCACATTTTAAGGAAAGTCTTTCCATCATCGTCAGAAGCTTCGTCAGATTTAGTCACAACAATCCTTCGATTTTTTAAGCAAGCCGTGACCGAGTCGATCGACGATTACCCGATGGAACGAACCATGGACGAAGTGGTGCATCAACGAATTTTGTTGGCAATGCAGAACTGTTTGAATTCCGCGGGTAGCCAGCAGTGGGAAGCTCACTATGACGGTAAAGCATGCAGCTCGGAGGTATTTCTTCGTTATTATTATTATTTAATTAGGTTTTTAGGTAATTACTGTTAATTAGTTCATTTAATTTTGTGACAAAAGCCGTTATTTTGTAAAACTAACCTTTTTGATTTTATTTTAAGCTCGTCAAAATGGTAACAGCTGACGGAGAAATAAATTGCGAGCTTCCAGAATTTCAAAGAATTGACTCAGAGCGCTATGACTTGATCATAGAGGCTGTTTGGAAAATTGTACAATTTATCCATTATTTCTGTGCTAAACAGTTTGAGGAACATCCAACGGACTCGGCTTACTTACTTACTGGACTCGAGAGGCTTTTCAATGCTGACATTTTGAGACGCTGGTACCTCTAGCTGACATGTGTTCATATTTTTTGACAATATTTTTATTTGATGTGGTAATTACAAACTTAATTAATGATAACGATTTTTAATAAAAATGTATTTTCTTGTTGTTCGGGGTGTAGGACACATCCAGGGAAGTCATACGATGTACTCAAATTTCTACTGCCTACTCAAGATCTCGAAAAATTTGCCATGGTTTTAGATGCATGCGTTGGGACGGCAAAGAATCTTTCGGTTCATAAGCAGTGGATCAGGCGACCCTGTGCACGGAAAACATCGTAAAAGCCCCTGCCATTATTATTGCTGTCGGTCAGCTAAAATTGCATTGTTAATCTTATGATTGAGGTAGGTATTTAATTATTTTTCATGTTTTTCTTCCTCATAGATTAAAACATAAAAAGTCGAGTTCACTGTGGAATAATACAGGAGTCTGTCTCATGTCCTACTCGCATCGGCATCCGTCTGATCGTCCGATTGTTGATGCTTGCTCCACATAAAAATTATTTTTCAAGCCGCAAATTATTTATGTCTATGCACTTAAATATAGTTACTTATTTTATTTACGGATGCATTTTTGTTTAAAAAAGAGAATAGTATAGATATAGCAAAAGTGTTAATTATCCATGATCTATAACACTAATAATAATTTTTACATTTTACATTAAAATGTTTTGCGAAAAAATCTGTAATGCACTGCTTATCATGGAGCACTGCAGTGACCACTTGACCACTTCAAAGTCATTGCATAATGACTGAATGATCAATAATAGCATTTAATTAATAGTAATAAAGTACGTCGATAGATATATAGTTTTTTCTACTGATTTATATTCTTTTTGTTTGACTTTTTATGTTTTCTGATTATGTGAGTGGAACCTACCCCGACCATTAGTAGTAGTTAATCTAGCCTTTGAAGTCAAACAATCAGCATTTTGATGATAAGTTTCTAAACAATCTGTAATAATAAAATAAAAAGTCAATGCGCAAAAAATCATCGGATGACAGTGCGACAATCAAGGATTCAATGAAGGTCTGACGTCAATGAACTTAATCCCGGTATTTTCCATAAATCCATGTCCTGTAATAATGATTATAACTAGCTATTAGATATAGATTAATATTACTATCCTATATTACTTAATATTACTAGGTATTATTGTTTTACTATACGAATTACAACGAAAGGAGCTGTCAGCAGTCCCATGCCTACAAAAAATCGAATTCCCAGCTGACCGAGCTGCGCTTAATCCAGGAAGGATGTAATACTATGTAGCAAATGTAGCATTAAAATACATACGGTATTCAAAATCGCATAGCAACAGAGGTCAAGAGGTGGTTACGGACATCCGTATTTATACTGTGTACAAAAATAATCCATATTTTGAAATATCAAATTGCATTGATTTAGATTTAGATGTATACAAAAGTTGGTATTATTTAATCATTTACTTTATTTAATTGGAACTCTATAGGCTACTTCTAAATGTGTAATTCGGTTATTCAAAAGAACCAGTAATAAGCTAAGTAGAACCGTTGAAGTTGAAGAATCAATTGATATTATGTCTAGATTCAACTGGAAAAATCTCCGGTATGAACCAGCTATTTTCGGGTTAACGTGATTCTTATATAAGTAGGTACCTATAAATTGAATATGTTGTGATAATATACGTAGCAATAACAAGTATAGAATAATGTTGGTAGCAAATAACAAAGTAGGTAGTTTACCAAAACAAACCTATTCAACCGGAGATGGCTTACGTAATCAAAAACAACTACACTGAAAAAACTGGAACATCTGTATCATAATCTGACTTTCGTCTACCCTTCATATCTAAAAACTTTTCCTTCTA
>JAQFZC010003667.1:0-18152 GCA_034695205.1 Dicyrtoma fusca | reverse complement strand
ACCTTTTTGAAAAAGTGTTATTTACTAGTTTTGACCGTTTTGAAAAAGTGTTATTTACTAGTTTTGACCTTTTTGAAGTGTTATTCACTAGTTTTGATCGTTTTTAAAAAGCGTTGATTGCTAGTTTCGACGGTTTTGAAAAAGTTAATTTATTGAATTAAACACTTTTTTAGAGCATTCTTTTTATGGTTCCCCAGTTCCTAATAAGTTAAAAAGTAATATAACGGATGAAAATAAATATTGTTTTAATTGAATCCATTTTTACATCAGTTGGACGAATAACAACGTACATACATATTTTCAGTATTTGGTTTGGTTTCAAAAATCATTATGGAAGAATGTTAGAATACGTACACTATTTTATCTATTTTTATAAGCTGTGCACTTAATGGAGTAAAAGAAGTTTTGTAAGTTATTAACCCAGTGTGTAATAATTTGTTACTTTTAGTTAGGTACTTGGTTGGTGCCTTGGATGGCGGTGGTAGAAGGGATAAAAAATAAAATGCGCAAATGCTTCGGTTTTTCCAAAAACTTTGCCGTCACTGCGTTGTACATTTGAGATAAAAGCTTAAAGATGTACGTATAATGTGTCTATGTATGTATGTGCACTAAGGTGAATGGAGACAATCAAGGGAGCTTTTATAGTAGAAATTGGACTGGATTGGGATGCATAAATAGTGTGTATTATCTCTGCCTATCAAAAGAGTTCCCACACCATTTATTTTCATTCCATCATCGACCCAAACACTTGTAGTACATACGAGGAAAAATTGGACAGTAATTCCGTAATTTGTATGTTTATGCTTATGGCTTGTACCCACTGCACATGTACTATAATGGCAGCAAGCATACGCAGTCCAGGTAGACGTCAAGTAATCAGTGTCTTTCATCGCCCTCTCAATCTCTGCTGCATAGCATCTTCTACAAAATATGTAATTATATGGGCACTGCATTCTACCAGATCCTCTTGCTAGCAGAAGGGTTCATTGTAAAGTGTATTGTCGTTGAATTTGAATAATATTTTTCTTGACACAAAAAATAGAGAAGAGAGAGAAAAGGACGGCGTCAAAATATTCCCAAGTATCTCAAGTAAATTGATTAATAGTCGGTAAAAATACAACCACCTACAAAATAGCCTGCATAGTCAACCTGCTCGTACATTTGTGGACTAGACACTTAATTCTTTCGTTCCTGAACAGATGCGTGTATAAATAAATATGCACTCTATGAAAGTACCACCACTAACTTTACCTCTTATGTCATTATACACCCCAGCCCAGCTACATGCTAAACGTTCGTTTTACGTCCATTTTTCAATTAATCATCTGTCGGCAGAATTCAAAAATTCAAAAGCACTCAATTCAATGCAATCAAAAACCTTTACGCCCATACATTTGATGGTCAGCGGACGGAAGCGGATGTCAATCCAGTCGGTGTCAATTAAATAATGTCAAAGACTTTGCTAAACCTTAGGAAGAAAAAGAGTGATTTTTGTGCGGGATTGAAATAAAAATATATTGGAAGGAAACCAAACGACTGGGCTACAGACTTGACTGTGTGCAGCAAGCGTCGAAAGGAGTAAAACGCTTATTTTAAGTCTAACTAATGTTCTAACAATCCGCCAAAAAAATCCTGCTGCCCCCCGAAAAAAATGAAAGTAAAGCGTCCTACATGTTTATTACCCTTGTAATGTTATTTTTTCCCTCCTTCGGTAAACTGCTTGTATAATGTAGCGATAGCCTTCATTGCTGTGTGAATTGGATGCGGAAAGTGAGGACAGGTAGTTAAGGCTCACAATGGAAAACACAATCTACAATCATCTCCACAAGATTCGACAAGAACCACACCGAAGATCCAAAACAACACCATTTACACGTATAGCTATTGCAGCGTCCACTCAGGACCAGGCTGCGTTCAATTATTACATCATGGACTCTGAGATTATTTATCTTTCCTGTGTGCTCCGTGAAGAATATGCAAATGTATTGGTAAACGCATGTGCCTACAACGTTTTGGCGTTTCTCAAACACGTTTATGTATGTTTCCGAATTCTGGAAGTGAGCATTTTTAAAAGCTTCCGAAAATGTTTTTGATCGTTTAAAACGCACAACTGCCGTTTTGCTGTCTTTAAAAAGAGCGAAAATAATGTTTGCCCACTTTGGAAAACGGCCAAATGTAGTATTTTGATCTCTTTGAAAGCGTAACTACAGCTGTTGTTTTGATCTTTTCCAATCATGTACATAATTATTTACTACCTTTAAAAACGTTACCACATTTCTGATAGAACATTTTTGAAAAATGACTGGGATAAATTATAAAAATAAGGTAATATATGCGAGAAGCCACCAGTCCACACATTGCGTTGGCTTTCCAGTGTTTCCAGTGGCTACTTGAGGGTATAGCTGGATCACTACTGTAACAAGCTAGACTCATAACGACCGACTTTATTATGCATTTCCATAATTTTTTTCCTTGAAAAGCGGATCCTTTTCCCTTTTTTTCTCTCTTTTTCTTTTCCAGTTCTACCAACAAAGCCATCTCTACACAGAGACGCATCCCAGCGCTAATTTATTCAGGTGTGTTTCTGTTCCATATGGGATCCCCCTGCTTATAGATACATGGCCAGGTAATTGTACGTGTAGTAGCCAGTTAAACTGGTCTAGTCTGGTCGGGTTCTGGTCTGGACTGCCAAAAGAAAGATCTGGCCTGGGCTGGTTAAGGATAAGAATAAGAATCCCGAATGAATAATAATAACTGCTGGACTGTTTGAATATGCCGAATGCTCAGCATGCAGACTTGATATAAATAATATATAAATGTAATTATTTGAATTTGGATTTTCGTCCTGGCATGGCACTTGGACTGGATTTTGGATTTAATTTTCAATTCCAATTTGACGTATTTATATAAGCTACACCTATCCACACACATGCTACACACCTTTAGCATCTCCACAACTAAGATCATATCCTGCACGGAGTTGGCTCAACACACACCAACCAACAGCAAACGCAAGACTGAACCTGGCTCTGAAGAAAGGGGCTCCTGAAGACTCAGGAAAAAACAGTTGAATTAAAGAAAGCCAAAGCGTCACAGTTTTTGTGGGGATGATTAAAATAATTTGAGGAGAAGAGAATAACAAAAAGAAGAAGAAAGACGTCCATTGCACCGCATCTCTGCTCTTGGCACTGCCACCCTTTCTGTCACTGCGAGAGAAGGAAGCCGAGATTTAGATTGAAAGTACAGTTGGAGTGAACCCGTGTCGACCGATGCATGGAAATGGAAATAATGCAATGGCAATAATGTATGCATATCCGATTCACACTTGAAATAATAATGGAGACGAAAAAACAAGTGAATGACGTGTCCACAGCCAATCATACAAACTTAACTCTTACACAGATGCCCAAAAGGAAGGACAGACAACAAATTCGACTCAAATTACGGTCGCGTACCCTAACAAAAGCTCCAATAATACTATAACATGTTTTTTAACCTTTTCAAAACGGTAATTTCTAGTTTTTTGGCCTTTTGAAAGTGTTATTTACTAGTTTTGACTGCTTTGGAAGTGTTATTTACGAGTTTTGACCATTTTAAAAAAGTGTTATTTACTAGTTTTGACGGTTTTGAAAAAGTTAATTTATAGAATTAAACACTTTTGTAAAGCATTCTTTCAATGGTTCCTCAGTTCCGCAAAGGTTAATGATATTTGTAAGACATGTAAATATGCCATTTTGCAGTTCTGTTTCACCTTTACAAGCACAAATTCATTTTGAAATAGAGCATTTTGCTTATTTTCAAATTCAAATGCAGTTTAAAATTTTGAAAGACCGATTCAACTTTTTGCACTTTTGGCTTTTTAATTCTCATTTAATTTGTAGGAAGTCAAGTCAAAGTCGTCAAGCCTGACGTGGGTTCCTCTGCCTGTATTATTACAAGTAAAATTATAAAGACTGCCTGTACATAGGAGTGCCTACATACTGGCGTGGCACATCTTGTGTATTTTTTCTGCCTGTATGTAAATTGTAATGTGACGGGGATGTTGACGGTGGGTGAGATGTGATGCTGAGATGGAGACGAGTTTAATTGAAACTGAAAAATCCTCGGGTCTTATGAGAACAAGAAAAGGACGACGAAGCATTAAAAAAGACAGACGTAGGCAGTTATCGAGTTATCTCTGTAGACACTATACTACAGATACTATACGCCAGAAACATCTTTGCGTCTCTCTCTCTCTCTCTCTCTCTCTGGTGGACTTTTGACTGTGTGAGAGACAATAGGAAATGCTAATGATTGGACAGACGTGGGGAAAAAATGAGTGAAAAAAAAACTTTGAAAAAATGAAAGGAAGAAAGATTCCCATGGCAGTGTGGTGTATATGCTAAGATTCTACTATATCAGTATAGCATAGGCATTTTCACTCATAGCTATATCTTATTTGATAGGTATAGCACACCTGGCTATATGCATGAGGCTAGATATTTTTATTTTCGCGAGGAAAACAAAAGATTTGACGAGACTGTCTGTGGGTACTGCAGTGATGATGAGAGTGGAGAGAAGGGAAGGAAGAGCATAAAATGAATAAAAAAAAAAGTATAAAATAAAAGATTGAGTGAGAAGGGATGAGTTTGAGGGGAGTCGACGGATTTGAAAAGGATCACTACTACCCCCCACATCGTCTATAATTGATCCACAATCATAACAAAACACCAAAGAACAAAACATGAAGAAAGTACAAAACAAGACAAAAACAGAATCACAAAGGCAAAACAACCAAAAGAAAGAGCAAAAGAATATCAAAAGGAACAACAACAACGTAACAAGTAGACGAATCTGTCTCAGAGACTTTACGCCATCCCATCCCATTGCATTGCAGGTATTCAATTCATTCTCATCATTTCATACAGATACACTCATCAGCCTAATTACATAAGGGAACAAACTACCTCTCACGTTGAAATACCTAAATCTGTAGCCTGGCCTTTGTATCAACATCTTCCACTAAATTAATGGAATTAATCCTTCATCCTATATGCATCACAATAGACTGCCCTCTACCGTAAATCTCGAATTTGTCATCCACATCCTTTAAGGTTTTAACTTACAAACTGCAAATTCGAAAATCCGATGATTTTGTAAATAAATTGGCTTTAATTTAAGTGCGTGCAGGAAATGCTGGATTTGAAAAAGGGATAAAATAGTAATCAAAACTTTTGATGATATTTTACTAGATAAACGTGTTTTTGAAAAACGTTTTTGGCTAATTAATGTATTAACAAATCTTTATGAAAAAGTAGCTGCATCTTTAGATCGTTACTCAAATCCACATTTTAAATAATAAAGCTTACAATTAGTTCGAATTTGAGCACTATAACTTTCGAGGAAACTCCGAGGACATTTACGGTAGTGATGCAGTGGTAGTAGCACTAGTGGCAAGAAGCTAGTATTATAATGTAGCTGAGGACTTGGGACTGTGAGAGGGGAAATTTGGTATCTGTAAATAATTAAAGAACAAAAAGATGTGTGACTGTTCTCTGGGAAGACTGTGAGAATAATGAAGGAATTAAAAAATCAACTGACTCGAGAACGTATCACCGTGGGTCGTAGGATTCAATAAAACATTGCAATTGTAGCACTCATTCAAAGTATGAATGATGCACTAATGCAATAAATTACATTGTATTATCGCAGTAATTACAATTTAAATTAAATTATATAAATTAGACAACGCATACAGTCCACGCAGTCCCAGCATTTAATTTATGTTGTTTTGATTTTTAATTTAAACGGATTTTTAATGAGCGTAGATAGATTGCCTTCTCATGTTTTTAATTTACATTTTAATTTTTGGCGTTGACAGTTTTCAGTAGTCAAAACAAAAAACATTGCAAGATTTCATGTCGCAACTCTTCCACGAGTAAGTTTGCCTTCAATTTCTAAACAACATCATGAGATTTTGAATTTACATCGGAAAATAAGGATATACTTCCAACTTTTGTTGAAAATGGTCATTTAACTTTTTAACTATGTAAAATCAAAAGACTAAATTGCAAATAATGAGTGAATGATTTTAATCTGGGTACAATATTGGATTGTGGTAGACTATCCTGCATGAAAAGGAATCAAAAATTCCATATGCAACTCACTCTTCTTGCTAATTAATGTAATTGAAGTTAAGTGAAGCAGCTTAAATTGTAGGGAAATGCTTGGTAATAACAATATTTGGCGAAGGGGGCTGATCGGGCAGTGTGGGCCGTACCGTGTGTAGCTGGTCTGTGGTATTGTTATCCAAATCAAAATCAAGATGATAATCATAATAGTGGAATAATAACTGCGAGCAGTACTGATTATGGGATACTTTGCTATTGTTTCTACGATCAAATCAAAAGGAAAGCAGGGCTCCATGCTCACCGAATACTGCTCTAGATTGCTCACACATTTACGAACAAGACCACCAATTTAGTGTCCAGTTAATGACAGCTAATGCGATCTTCAATTCCTGTCATTAGTTTCTGGTTGTAAAGGCAGTAAAAGGCATGTAAATCTATCCACCCAAGGTTCATAAAGATCTTACGGCTAAAGTAGCAAAAAAGGGGCCACATTCTCCGTATCAGTCTGCTTTCAAGAATTGTGGGAAATACGTCATTTTGCGTCTTAGGCTGCTCGATGGTACTCGATATGCAGATTGAAAGATGTTCACTCACTTGAGCGTTGCACTGCGTCCTTTTCGTTTTGTTTTTTATTTTTTTCTGGCTCCTATATGTACGCACACAAGTAGTTTGGATGGACTCATGTTTTTTGTCTATATTCAGTTTCAGTTCAGTCACGGTATGGTTATCTAAGTATTTTGTGAAGTGATCTGATCTGCGATTGACGTTGGATGTATGATCTTGTTTGTGGGATGGGACAAACACGGTGGAAGGATGGATTGCAGGGACGAACCCTATGTACGTCTCTATAAGAAAAAACTGCTATCAGAGTCTTTAGTTCAATAATAATAAATAAAATGCAAGTCGTGCCGTGCTTTATGGACTCTGTAAACTATGGACGAAGGAGATGAGCGAGTTAAAAAGTTAAAATTGCAGTTGACATATCAACTATATAAAAAAATATTCCCGAGGAATTAGAATCGGGATCGAGATGCTATCGGAAGCAAGCACAAGACTTTTATAATGTTAATGCTATTATTTTCTTCAACTTTTTCATCAATACTTATGCGGACACACTATACGCTATACAGTATAGGAAGAGTGTATTCCGACTGATATTGTAGAGACAGGATCTTGGACGGAGATGAATCGATTAACAGTAACTCGAAAAATGTCAGGAAGTTTGTGTGCTATCGGAAAAGGAGGTATTTCATTTAAGAGCAGGCATAGTCTGTATGCTGATACTGATAATAAGATGTAATAATGATACATGTCAATATGCCTACCTTTGAATACTAAAGGAGAAGATGCGGGATTGTGCTTGTAAAAAATGGATACAGATGAATGCGAGATTGAAATCAGAATAGAGGACATGGACAACCCACTATTTAGATTTTTTATGTGCAGTGCAGTGAGCGGTGCGGTGCTGTTAAGAAACTTTACGTCTCTTCCCACCTACCGCCACAATCTTCACAATTTACAGCTTTGTATTTTCAGACGTTTCCCCTTCAACTGTAAAAGATCTTCAAGAAAAACCCTTCGCTTTTAATGTAGTGATGTTTATGTACTCTTGAGAAATTTGGCGAAGATACCAAGCTCATTAACTCACCTGGATTCATGTATAGGCCACAATGCTAGTGTCGCTAAATCCTGCGACGGCTACTTAGAGGCTCAATAGCATTGTAAACCAGTTAAGTTAATAAAAGAGGTATCTTCGCCAAACATTTCGAGAGCACATGTCCACAGCACAACAAAGAAGGCGATGCTCTCCACTCTCTCGGCTTTTAGATACGCACCACTATCAGTCCCTATAGTACTGCTCACTTGCAGTAGTACTAGTCGCGACGGGCCAGCTTGAAGGTTGGCTCATTAGGCCGACAGGTAAGTTTCGTTCTACACACACGTTACTTCAAAATTTTAAAATGCGCGGTTTAGCATGGCTTGCAACTATTGGGTAAAAGTGCAGGTACTTAATGAGCGAACCTTAAAGCTGGCCCGTCGCGACAGTACGTACGCTTGACAAGCGACCGCCTCTAGGGGTCGCCGTATATATTACCAATTCAGGTTTTGTGGTACTTATCGATTTGTCTTTTAACTATGGGGAAAATGAACAAGTAGTCTGGTTGAACGGAAATGTTACTTCGTCACCCAAACATGGGAAAAATAAAAAAATGTTGAGAAAGGTGTTAATGAGTCACCAAAATGTTGGGACATACTAAATACTACTACTACTGTTTTTGACAACAAATGTACAGTGTAATTTTATAAATATCTTGCAAACAACTTATTCTATCACTTATTACTTCTGCATAATCAAATTAGGACATCTTCAATTTTAATTGATTTTTGTAATCAAAACTATGTTGGATTTAATTTATCATATTTTATTACCGAGCTATTGTTAAATTATAACATGCTTTATTACAATAACCCCATGCAAGTATATTAAATAGTATTTTGGTGATAAGACAGTAACTAAAGCGATAGCTATTACACGTTGCTTGATTTATTAAATTAAATTGTAAATAATTCATACAACTTTGGTTTATTATACGAAGAATACCTTCCAGGAAAATATGAAGTTTCCACCAACTCAACCTTTAACCATTATTTAAATTGTGTATAAAATATCTACATCTGTATTGGTGCAATTTTATAACTCATGCGCATTACCTAATAAGCACTTTCCCATACGCATACGAGTAAAATCAGTGTAATAATAAGCAACCAAAGCCGTAAGCCAAATTACAACGAATTGATACTTGTCTATACCACCGATTAGAGGCTCAGGAATTAAAACTGGAGTAAGCGTCAAATTAGGAACTGGTATGCTTTCATCCTTTACTGCGTTGTAAATCTAGGATAACGACAAAAAATATCACATTACAAGTTTGGTTGATGATTGTTTTATTTGTGACAATACTAACGTGAAATATAACTATTCCGTACATATTAATAATGCTTAATTGCTTCTTATGCTATCTTTGTAAATACAAGTCAATTTACCTTGTTAATGTACCCTTTAATGTGGTCTTCGTCTCCAAATATTACATTTGAAATCTTTGAGAATACAGATTCAATGACGCCAAAGGCAGCTACATAAAGTAACATGTGTCTGTTCTTGCCTGTTGATAACACAGTGGAATTTTCAAACCAAAACATTTCATCCATGTTTTGGTTAATCAGCGTTTTAATGGTTTGGTCAATATTTGAATTCATTAGATAAGTTTGGTTCCAATATTGTCCTCCTTCCTGCCACGGGTGGTGTGCAGGAAGTTTCACTTTAAACACAATTTTGGTAAAGCTCACATACGGAAGCTATAATCGTACCATATTTCAATTACAACTAAATTAAAAAAGTTTGAACAAAGGGTTTACATTAATCGATTTACATTTAAATGTTCAATCTAATAATGTGTTGTTCAATACGTGTACAAATACACCTGTGATCTAGAGGTGTATTGAAACCGTTTTAGATCTGACAGGGAGGTTTTTGTAACATCTACAATTATCAAGTCAAAAGTAACTTTTATTAGAAGGACGAATACAGTACTATGCGAATAAATTACCTTTTTAAGGAACGCCAAAGCTTTCACGTTTATTTTAGACAGTTTTTCATTTGCACCAACAATTGAAATTAGCAGAATTAACTGCAAAAACACGTTCATTGTAACGAGTTTTATTATATACTAGTTGTACTTTACGTTACCGTGGTAGACAAACTTTGCTATGAATAAATACTTTTTAACTAGCTCAGAAGGCAGAAAAAGCGTCGCGTTGTAATGATCTAATTGGCAAAAATAATTAAACAAATAATTAAGCTGTAAAATAAAATTACGATACGTGGAATTTAAGAACATTTTACACGTTAGTGTTAGACATTGCCAAAGAGGTACAGTCGTCATCTTATTAATTATTGCTTAAGCAAATTACGCACATACTATACTATTAAAATAAATGACCAACAGATGAATTATTATAGTAGAGATTGCGTTTTATGATGCGACTTTTAAAGTTATCTACCCAGAAATACGAAAAGGCGTGCCTACTTTTCAGTTCCTGCTTTTATTTTGGGAACGTTCAAGTATTACACAACTCAAAATTTCTGAATTGTTTACTACCATCGACCGCGTGTAACGCAATGTCACCCCCGTACAATATTGTAGGTATAGAGCTGTAACACACAACGAAAGAACTACCCACCCCGCTAGCGTTATGTAATACTTAAACGTAGACCCCCTGTAGACATTAAAAGCTAACACATGATCAGACAGAACCATAAACTCTGAATGTGTTCCACGATTTCCAATTCCCAACAGTATACGCAAGGTGCCTTCAATTTATTATGTAACGCCAAAACTGTGGGACCAATGCTGGCCCAAATGTTTGCTAGTTTAGTCTAGTCACACCGTTTTCCCGACCTAAATAGTCTAGTCTAGTCTGTCAGCACAAAACCTACCCTAGTCTAGTCTAGTTTGTCAGCACAAACCCCTACCCTAGTCTAGTCTAGTTATTTATTTTTTAAGCATCCGCTAGTCTAATCTAGTCTAGTAATTTGTTTTTTAAACATCTGTTAGTCTAATCTAGTCTAGTAATTTGTTTTTTAAACATCCGTTAGTCTAATCTAGTCTAGTAATTTGTTTTTTAAACATCCGTTAGTCTAATCTAGTCAAGCTGTTCAGTCTACTATGCAGTATCCTTCCACAATTTATATTTATACAAATAATTTAGAATATAATTCAAATAATTGTCATTTATGCCATGCATTAAATGTTCTTAATTAATGATGGCACTACTCGTAAATATCTCATGCTTTTCCACTAATATTTACACCTTTCACATTTCATGTTCATGTTCACTTTGCATTCCTTAAAAGCTTACACTTATATTTATGTACACGCATCACATTACATTACTCGTTGCTTTACAACTCGACCACTTACTAATTAAGATTACATGAATTCTTTAATTTGTATAATTTCTAGCCATCACTAATCAAATGTTAAATGTTAGCTGATGGATGTACCTTCGATTCTTATCTATAGAAATTCACTGAATGTTAAATGTACACATTTACCTTGCTACTGCTTAATTCCAATCGACCATGCCGTCCAACTCCAATCCTAAAATGCCACATTTCTAAAGCTGCTCGACTAGCACCTTTCCTACTGAATCTAAACCTAACGATTCCTAAACTCATCAGATCTTCCTAGCCTTCCGACCCGAACACACATCCATTCTGAACTCTCCATCTTTATACACGAAACTAAACCTAACAATTTTCAATTCACTAATTCGGCAATTAATAAATTGTATCTTTCTATTTTTCTCATTCTGCCGATTCAAGTCATCATTTATTCATAATTCTGCACTTTCATCGAATTCATACCAGAATGGCCGTTTATAACTGAACACTAGCTATTTATTTTTTAAGCCTTCGCTAGTCTAGTATATCCCTTAACATGTGAAAAATCGTAGCTAGTCTAGTCTAGTCTAGTAAGGTTGCCTATCCCTTAACATGGGAAAAATCGTGGCTAGTCTAGTTTAGTCGCTAACTCCGACTAGACCAGCCTTGCACTAGACTCTTCTTCATTCTTGCGTCAATTGTAATTTTTCGCGTTGGTAGACAATATTTGTGAGACGAAAAGAAAAGCCTCGCAGAATCTAAGAGCCAGCCCAAAATCGTCGAGCGAAATCAGATCTTCTCCGAACTCCCTAATGATAAAGTGCCTATACTGCTGGTAATTGGAAATCGTGGAAAAAATTCAGAGTGTATGGTTCTGCCTGATCATTTGTTAGATTCTAACGTCTACAGAACGTCCATACATGAAGCTGGTGGCTTGGAGCCAGCTACTTGGTAGGTATGCTTTCAATGCATTCCGTAAACCTACGTACAACTTCAGTTTGTTTACATACTTATCGAATGTAAATTGGTTTCCACGCAACAATGAATACTACAGGTGACAGTGCGTAAGGAGGGCTGTCATGCATAAATGTATGTATGTCGCTACTTACTGATGTACGTAAGAAGCTGTTTTTGTCTGGAATCCGATCTGTGGGTTGTCACAAGGCAATTCACTTGATCTTCCTACTATCATGGTTATTGGGTTAGGCCCAGGACCAACTTAACCGGTAGTTACGTGTTACTGTAGACCTTCGCGGAAGCGTATGGGCACATCTGCCTTTTCACTTTTCTATGAGTGTGCGATACTCACAAGGCAGAGTAATCGCAGGATCGAGGGGATGTCTAACGTCCCCGCGAAACTTTAATACGCCCTGTAAGTTACGATTTGTGTTTGTTTGTAGCATGATTATTGTACGGGTTGCCTCGATAAACATTGAACGTTGAGCATTGAGGCGTCTCTAAAGAACAAGAATCCACAACACAGATAAAGTGCGAGTGCAGTGCTGTCATCTAATTAACGGCGGCCTCTCATTTCGGATCAATTTCTTTTCTATTATAAAAGGCCTTTGCTATCCCTGTCCCTTTCCTCTCGTCCGCACTATCCATATTTTTAATTTCATCCATTTATGACGGATACATTTGCGGGCTGAAGATGCAAAATGCAAAAATTCTATCTACGGATGTTCAAATAGTCAACTGTCTAAACTAATATCTACTGATTTTTAAAATGAGACTGTATTACTATTACAGAAAATTATAAGGCCAAGTAGGTTCATTTCTAATTATTAGCAATTAAGAAGTAAGGTAAGAATGCTACAATTTTGACTGTTCATTATTCAAGAGTATAAGAGGAATCAAAAACATTGACTGTAACAATGTATTAGTATGATAAAGCTATGGGTCCTTCAACCTGCTACTCAAGTCCCAGTTTATGTCGTGAAGAATGCCTACGAAGAATGGAAATACCGCCGAGCATTGCATTGTGAGGGTACTTGAGACTAACATAAGCTTGACTTGATTTTATTAATCTGTAAGTTAGTAATGTTTACACATTGACATGAGATGATCATGATTACATCTTCATAAAAATAGCCATCCTTGCACCTGCGTTTCAGCCGTTAAAGTCATAGAAATGCTTGAAAAAGAACATCTGATCAGATCACATTTCCCCTGGACAAAAGAATTCAAAGGAAGAAATTCAGCTCTGCATGTAGTGTAGCCGGAAATAATGGATGGCCGGACTGAGAGAGAAACGTACAAAGTGTGGAGATAAAAAAGTGAGGATGCGGTGGACAGGAGGCTGAGGATGGACATCTCTGGCCCTGACATCTCCATCGCTGCATCTCATAAATGTCACATTGCATTCCATTATCACATTGTATCTCGTCATTTTCATCTCGCCGACGACCACTCCGACGACAAACGCAGTTAGCAGTCGCAGCCAAAGAGCACATTCAAAGAAACGTAAATTCAAATTCAAGACCATGCGATAAGATACCCACCACTGAATCACTGAACACACGGCACTAAACTACTCGAACCCGTCCACACTCAACTTCCATCTCCGTATGCCTAAACACACAATGGAAATCAAATGAGGAAATTTTAACGTAGGCACCAACAACGCAAAGATGTAATTCACATTCAAATGCCAAGCTAGCGTGGGTGAAGAAGCATTGTAACGCAAGTTCAACGTCTCCTTCGTCCTAACAATCAACTTTTAACTTGTGTTTATAAAAACTGTAAATACACATTTTACCACATTTTCAAAAATTGATAAAATTTTGCTATTTGGACTTTCCAGTAATAGTAAAACGGTACTTCCATTTTTTGAAACATGTACAAAAGTGATATGCACACATTTTACAAACAAAGGTATTTTGTTTGTTTGCAAGTGTGTCAAATGACATTATGAATAAGTTTACTTGCGTCACAATGCTTTTAAGTGGGACCTGGACTAACGCCGCAATGCTTCTCCACCGACGCTATGTTTGTTAGTATTTAATATCTCTATTCGACATTGTCACCATCAGCAGCCGAGTGTTACGGCAATAATAATAATTTGTAAAATGTAGTAGTTTAGCTTTAGAATGAATTCCTTGGGAAATGTTACGTAAATTAAAAATGTGAAATATTCATCGCTTATTAGGCTCATTTCTGCATTGAATACGATTTTAGCTGGTTGGTTGCTTCCCCGGCATCTGGCACGTCTAATGTGTGGAATTATTGTTAAATTAAATTAATTTGATGATTTCATATTTCATGGCAATGATTCCAAATTATGATTATTTTCTATTATTATTACTTTTCTATTATTATACTTCATCTCCAACATCTTTCATCTCTCCGAGTTCCATTACAATATGATTCCCATTAGATCTACAGCTGTATTCTTGTCCTTAAGTCCAGTGTCACGAAGCATCAAATGTAATCAAATTTTCTTTATTCATTTCGAGTGAGGCTTTTAAGCATTGCCACACTACTGCAATCTGTACTAATAATAATCAAAAACGCGTAGCTTTTAGCGTACTCGTAAAATCTACCCTAAACCCTCAAATGTGGAGATACTCTCTTCACATTTTTAAAAAAAGTCTTGAAAATATCCATCAATTTTTAAATTAACTTTTTTACAATTTCCAATTAAATCATGAAAACATTTTTCGAAATTTCCCTTTAATCTGGCCAGAAACTGACAGGCGCACAAACAAAATACGGATGTTAGGTATCTGTACTGAGACTGAAAAAGAAAAAAGGATTTAAAGTATAAAAAGTAATTTTAATTTTCTTTTTAATTTTTATTATTTTCCTTCCGCATCGCTGCTCTGTCTAAATTGAACTTGTTATCACCACTGCCATCGCATCCACCGTCAACGCAATCAAAATTGTAATAATAGAAACGGACTGTATACTGTAACTGCGAGCTTAGGGTGCTACTATAAGTAGAATATAAAAGTTTTTACCCATTTTCCTGAACATTTAGTGTAAGCTATAACAATTCTCGGCGGTATATAAAATGCTATAGTATGTGTGTGCTTATTGTTTTTTGTTTGAGATGACGTTGACATTTAAGACATTAAAAATGTAGATTTAGATTTAGACTTGAGAGTGAGGAGATGACATGACATTAAATTAGTTTTATAATTTACTTCCATTAAAGTCCGTCACGCAGAAGCTCACCAGCCTCAACTAAGGGAAAAGCTCAAGAAAAAGCAAAGGCAGAAAGATACGTGGCACACAAAATCTCCCAGGAGAGCTTTACTTGAAAATTGTATCTTTAAAATTATGACTCACTTTTAAGCGACGAATTACTCAAAAAGTGAGTAAAAATACAGGCGAAAGATTTTCAGATACGAAAGACAAAATTAATGTGTGAGCTCTTCCCCCTTTACTTCAGACTCACACTTCCCACACAAAATAATTGCTTCTTATTCCAACTAATAACAATGCTTCATAAAGCCAGTAAGCTAAAAAGAATGAAGCCTCCTTTATGGCCAAGTAAGCACACACAACTTTTAATCTGTTATTTTTGCTATGGCTTCTGTAGATGCATGCATACTACACCTATTTTATGCTACCAACAATGTGAAAATTTTATTAAAATTAATCTTGTACTGTTTATTTGTACAGGTGTGTGTCTGTCTGTCTCTGCCTCCCTGTCCTGTCTACCGCCCTTCATTTCAGATATTTCATCATTTGTCATCATCTTTTTTCAAAACAAAATTCAAAAAGTCAATCTCCTCCACTTTCTTCAGACTACTACTGGGAACTGGGGATTTCCTCTGTCAGCAGAGATCCACTCAATTAATAGTTAAAATAAAATATTATAGTCAAAGCTACTGCAGCGCTCAATCTACGCATATATACTTTTAAATGGCCTTAGCTTTTAAAATTTCTACCGTGAATGCTTGACTAGTTTCTTTGAAAAGCGCGGGTGAATAAATTGATTTTTTCTTCAAAAAAACGTTTTTTAAAACCGATTGTTATTTCTTAAGGTAAAAATGATGAGCTGAATTTGTGGAGCTTTACGGTAGGGATCTTTTTTGATAGGCTTTTCTCTTTGAATCTCGAAATCATTGAAAATAAGTTACCACAAGTACACCACTATGTGTATTTCATTGCCAGCTTATGGAATTATAATCGTTTTAAAGTCCTTAATGCTTAATACAGCGGTACTTAATCTGCGGAGGTAGATTGTTCATGTAGATTGTGAGATGGTATAGATCCTAGCTTCTGGCTACAAAAGTTACACATGCCTCCTTCTATCGCCCAAACCATCACGTAGTCCACAATCAACGTAATAAGTATCAACCAAAACCTAGCAACCAACCAACCAACCGACCATCAACCGATTTCATTGATAAAAGAAAAAGAATGAAAGGAAACGAAATAGCTTGGAGTGCCTTCAGTTCGTTCAAGTCAGGATCTACGATTACGATACGAGAACGATTTCGTTTAAAGGCCCTTAAAGCATCCGCATCCCAAAGTCCTTCCCTTCCCGCATCAATGAATTTAAAGTCACCTACAAAATCTCTCAGATTCTCGTACTGCAATTCATTAAGAATTTCATTCATCAATCCGGGCTGGAATAAGATTTGCTGGGGAAATAATTGTGTGTGCCGTCAATTGTCTGTCAATGTCTCGGATGGACTTCTGTGGAACCCTTCAACCCCCCCCCTAACAATGAACAATGGTGGAACGTCAGCAGAACTATTCGGGCTCTGAACACTATTTGACGATGCACCTATTTATTCCCCTGGCTGGGTCTGAATATCTAAATTTAAATTTTGACGCTGTGATTCTGATTTGGAATTGAAAGTGTGAATGAAGTGTGGAGGATGCGGAGCTGATGTGTGATTATGATTGGAGATGTCATGTGTCGGAGGAAACTGTCAATCATTCATTCTCATCAAATTAATAAGTCAGTCTTCCCACAACTCAACGAGCCAGTGAGCAGATGAATGAATGACTGAAGGAGCAGGGAACGGAAGAACCAGATCAAGTGGAGATCCACCACTCGAAACAAGTATTTAATTGTAAAGATCGTAAGTGGTAAATTGATTTGTGAATGAACTGCTGATGATGATGTTCTGTCTGATGATTCCAGCTCTCTCCACACCTGCATGCTCATCAGCTCTACACTAGCATTACGTGGGGAATCACTTGAGATTTTTTTGTCTTGAAATGAAATGAACGTGTGAATTGGAATTGACGTGACTTTGATATTATCCAGATTAAAATTCAATGATTAACAACAACAAGTTGCTGCCACAGACAACAGTGCCGTGCAACTCTCGAACAAATTTCATTTTATTTCACATCCCAGTGCGGCCACTGTAGTGAGTGCCACGTAATATGCATAGCGTCCTTAGCTCAGTTTGCAGTACAATTCAGAAATTAATCGCTCTCTACAATACTGGGCAAGACAAGACACAAGATCATAATTCAAGATACAGTACACAAGATCCTTAAGAGATGCGGTCCCCTAATATCTGAAGGATGTATGAGAAGCCTAGCAAAAATTATGCACTGTCTTACAGTGTTCGGAGGTCACCGGATTTTCTGTTTCGAAAGCCAATGGGAATCTTTCCGAGTGCATACACTGAAAAGATTACTACACAGTTATATAAGTAGTTACCTATTTATGGTGTAAGAGTATGTATATTTGTGACTCAATACTGAATCGGAAATCAATTATCTGTAGATCTGTAGAACCCTCTGAGATGAAAGCCACTCCTTCGGATTTTTTATTTCCCTCTTTTTTTTTATCCCGTTCATTTCATTGAGTTTTGTGATTCAGTAGTCAGTCCATCAGTCAGTCACATTTTTAATTGGAACATATTTGAACCCTTGAAAATCGATTTTGATTTTGAATTAATTGCACAATTAATAGTCGCGTTAGAGCAGATACACGTATCTGAAGCTCTGATTGGATTGCTTGCACACAGCTAGACACCTTAACCTATTCGCAACTGTCAAACCATGGAAAGAATGCTTTACAAAAGTACTTATTTCTATAAATTAACTTTTTCAAAAAGGTCAAAACTAGTAAATAATACTTTTTCAAAACGGTCAAAACTAGTAAATAACACTTTTTCAAA
>JAQFZC010003666.1:0-18157 GCA_034695205.1 Dicyrtoma fusca | reverse complement strand
TGATCTTTCCCGCCCTAATCCGTGCCCACTACCCAAAGACCCATTCTTTCTATACCCCGGTTAAGATCGAACTCTAGAACCACCACCAACATCGATGTGGTGGCAACTACGTCAACCCCCCGTTGACCACCATGGTGGTTATGCGACCATCCAACACAGTGATCACCACCTAGTAAGACCACCAATAGTAAAGAACACCCTGTATTTCATGTAGTTATTTAGGTAAATTCAGTAAATTGTTAGAAGTACATCCAAGTGTAATCACAAATGTGAGTTTAATTCCCAACCCTGTCAACGGTTGATAGTGTTGAAACTGCTCTGTTAACGTTCACTGTTGACTGGGTTGAGGTTTAAACTCACATTCGTGATTAAACTTGGATGTACTTCTAACAATTTATTCAACTGTACAAGTACGTACATGCAATTCAATAGTGACGTGCAGCTAGCACTGGAATTTGACAGTAAGCTATTAACTAACTCAGCCGGTGTTGTATTGTGAGCCTTTAAGCGGCACAGTTAACTGTTGACTGTGGTTACTTCTCTTTTTCTGCTTAGTATATTGTTACTTATTTTACCAAAAAATTAAATTCATTAGTTGCTGGTCAGACGCAAGCCATATTTTGGGTTCAGCAGTGTGCTAATATTTAAAGTACTTACAGTATTTCCGAAAGTGTACTAGTGTGAAGTGGACTCGTTTTTGTAATAAGTACTAAAGTTCTAAGTTCGTTACTTATGTTCTAAATTTCTGCTTCCCATGAATGTGATAAGATTTAAAGGATCTATGATATGGATGAATTGATGATATTTGATGCAGCTAATTGTAATTGGATGAAGGAAGGAAGGATATAGGAAGTATGCTGGAAAAAGGAGGGTTGGAAAATATTTGGGATACTGTAGGATAGGGAGCGAACCGAACGGTGTAATTTTTCATTACATTTGTAAACTTTATAAATACCGTATATATCTATTTCTAGGTACAAGTTATAATCTGTGGTCAGACTGATCGTATTAATTAGCTCTCTCAAGAACATTGTTTGAAATTCTTCGTTCCTCTAAGTAGCTGAGGGTCCAGACTGGTTAGGCATAGTAAGTTTGTAAATACTCTAGTCTATAGAGAGGAAAGCAATAATTTATTAATAGTTTAACTTTTATATTCAGGCGGTAAAATTTAAATCATTACAAATATAACAGATAAAGATGTAGGTATTAGAGACATTAGAGAACCACTTGAGCACATGATGTGTATTTCGCCTGTTAAAATTTTACCCCGCTAGCTTCTACTCTGGGGAAGTATTTTACATAAATTATATAATGGTTACAGATACAATAAAGTACTAAATTACCAAAGAGCGCATAATTATACTCAATAGTGTAAGGCTTATTCAACATCTTATTTTGGAATTAATTTGTAAATTGAATTAAACTGAGGTACATAAATTTCCACTGAATACGATTGCGTAAAGATAAAGTAAATTGAGTGAAAGTACCATAACCGTATTAGTAGTGGTATTATCACATGAGTGTTAGATGTTTAACCAATAAAACGTTTATACGCACTCTTTCTATTCCGCTGTGAAACGAAAGTGTTGCTGTCCAGTTCCAAAAAATTCCAAGGTTACCTGCATACGAGCTAATGTCCCTACAAATTTCGCCCATGACATGTAATATCTTATATATGTACTTATTTATGTAGTATAATATAAGGTATCTGAAAAACAGAAAACTATAGTTCTTCTACTCACGTTTAATCTTTAATATTACTAGCGGAGTACTAGCGTATTTCAGGGCTCTTGAAAAGCTCTTTATATAGTTCTATTGCGTCGTCTAGCATAGTTTCTTTTATCGGGCTCACCGAATTCGGTAACACACTAGTCGTATTACTTCTTTTTTTAAATACTTTTGTAAAGTGCTGTGTAAACTCTTCTAAGCTTATTTTGGATGTCGGCTGGTTTTTAGATACTTATCTTATTTCGCTTATAGAGTTCCAAAATTAGGAGTTTTAACTTCGTTGATGTCTTTTGTCACGCCCTCGTAGTGTACCGTTTATGCTATTTGTGTGGCGCTTATGTATTTCTTTTTTAGCGTCGCGTATTGTACGACGGGATTGTTCATGTTGAGATCTGCTGTTAGTAGCTTTCCAATCATTTATGCCACCCTGTTGCATGTGCGTTTGGCTGCGGAGCACTCCCCGTTGTATTGAATTTGTGTTTTTGGCTGGCGTTTGAATGATATTTGTTTCAGTACATCTGTCTTTTCTGAAGACAAGTGTAGTAGCGTTCAAGATGCGATCCACCAGGATTTCGTACGAGATTGATGTTTTTTGTTTAATTTTGTTCACTCTCATTGCTTCTGAAAGGACGTCTTTTCTGTCGGTACGCACTGTATCGTGTACTAACCTAAATCAGATTCACTGATTAACGATTTTCTGAAGGCCACTGTGAGGATAGCGTGAACCAAGTGTGGGTCTAGTGTTACTTTGCTGTCTTTCACCACGGGTGTGAGTGCTGGAGTTGTAAATAGGTAATGGACATTCGGCGAATTTAATCGGTAGATCGGAAAAGTTTACATGGCAAACAGACTTTTAAGGTGAGCCGAACAAACAATGAAAATATTCCTGGAGCCTGGAGCAATACCTTCAAGGTTCTTGTCTTCTGTGGAGACGGTACAAAGGCATATGTTGCAGCGTTTTTGATGTCATGACGTCATGAATTTACTAATAATTTATAATAAATAATTGTCTTCACTTTTATTTAAATTTGTTTATTTTATTTAAATAATTATAAGAGAGTGAATTAGAATGTATTGTTATTCTAATTTAAAAAATAACAAGTCATGTTTAAGAGAAAACGACGAAATATTGTACGAATTACGACAGATGCGCTTAGCTAACGAAGGAGGATAGATCAGATTGTGCTAAAACGATAATTGTGGACTGATTCTGCCTTTTTGATTGTAAAAATGTGATTTACTTGATTTTATTAATAAATCCACGTTTATGTACTATTTTGAAATTACGAGCTACGCATTCTCACGCTTTGTTTACACTTTTGGCCGAAGCCATTATTTTTAATAAATTAATTAAAAAGCACGAAGAAGTGCCAATTAACTTTTAGTAAAAAGAAAAATAGAACGGCCGATGCCGTACATTTTGCACAAAGAAGTGCTCTAATCTCTAATATTCTATTATCTATATTTTTAAAGCACAAAGATGTGCTAACAAGTTGGTCCTTTAAACCGGATAAAAAGGAACGAAAAAGATCACTTCATGACAGATAGTTTTTGATATTGTCTTGAATGGCTAATGTAAAATGTGAATATTTGCCTGTTTTCATAATTAAAAATCACGTTTGAGTACCTTTTCCAAGAATAAGCTACGCATTCTCACTTTATTTACATAAATTTGGCCGAAGCCATAATTTAGTGAAAATATTTTAAATGAGCACGCAGATGTGCACTTTTTTATTCTTTTAAAAATAAATTTTGAAAATAACGGCCGAAGCCGTTAATAAGTTGGTCCTTCGAAGCAACACTTGAGCCGGCCCTCTAGAGAAATTGTCCTTTCTTCTTTCGAGCGGCCTTTTCTTCATCGGCTTGGCCGTATTGGCGAAGAAGATTATTTTATCGTGGCTTCTTTTGATGCAACGGTCCTTGACGAAGCCATCGGCGTGACCGTGTTGCGTGCGGACTCTGGACGTGCATCATACCTGGAGCTATTTTTTCTTCTGGTGAAGGGAGAGACTTGACTTTCGATTGCGACCGTCCTACTTGCCACCATCGGTTTTAGACCGTGTTGAAGGTGGAAACAGGACTCGCTGCTTACCTGGATCTTGTTTCTATTTTGGGGAACGTCAGTAAGCGACACTTTTTTGGTTTTTGGAGAAAGGTTTTGGACTTTGTACGTTGCGGACTGCAATTTCTGTCACACCGGACGTCGTGACACAGGCTACGTTGGTCGAAGTCAGCGCCATAGTGTGGGTGTACTGCAAGACGCCAGCTCCTCAAATGTGTCACTAGTATCCAGGGGGTCTTCTTGGTATGTTCAACTAGCCGGTGGCGCAGATTTGTTGACTGGGGGGAGAAACGCATCACCTGCTGTCAGCGTCACATCTCAAAGGCATGGTCAACTAACCTGCCGAATGTCATCGCGTGCCAACAGCAGGTCAGGGTCAATCAAATCTGACCGCAGCAACTACACCCTCAGACGTGAGCAGCAACAGCAACAGAGGCAAAACCTCATCCCGGAGTTGCAGGAGCGCCAGCGAAAGTGCGAAGTCGAACGCGCGAAGCCCGAAGTTGAGCGCACGAAGCGCGAAGAGGAGCGCGCAAGACGCGAAAAGAAACGCGCTAATTGCAAGGAAGAGCGTATTAAGCGTGAACGTACTAGTTATCTGCTGTAATGGCGTGTGTCGCTATTGAAGATCCCGATGAAGTAACGGTTAAAAGTATCGATGCTATAAACTCCTTGACTAAGGTGAGAGGCTTGTCACGTGGCGCTAGTTTAGGTTTACCCAAAAGTTTGAACATGAATGACCATGGTGGTCGAATTATATCATGTGACAAAGATAATTTAATTTCCATTGCATTGTATCAATTAAGAATAGTAAATGAGAAAAAACGAACGGTTTATGAAGCAATGTTAGTATTAAATGAAAAAAGCCGAAGGCGTAAGTCCTTATGTCAAATACATATAGAAGGAAAAAATGCCTTTTACTACAAATGGATGCTCTACTTCCAGGAGTTAGAGCACGCAAAAGTGCAGGAAAAGCCTTACACTTTTAACGGTAAGCAAGCAGAGCGCTTTCAGCACGAAGCACTCCGTTTCTTACGTGAGAAAGTAATCAGAATTTTACAAGAGGAGCGCTACATGCTTAAAGAAAAGCGCGATGTACAGCAAGACGAGACCCAAATGAATATTTTTATTTCCGAGTTGAGGAAGCTGTACAACATTGATCCGCGAAGTCTAGACAAGTCTCCTAAACAGTGCCAGTTCGTGCAAATAGTTGGTCAAACAGGCAAAGCGCGCGAACTGCGCGAAGGAAATGAACTAAACAAAAACCACCATGAAGCTAAAGGGCGCGAATTGCGCCGCCAAACTGAAGCAGAGAGTAGTATATGGGGGAAGCGCAAAGTTGGTAGTGCTGACGATGAGCGCAAACTGCGTCAAATAACCTTAACAGAGCGCGAACTGCGCGAAATTGATGAACGGCGCGAACTCAGCAAAGCTGACGACGCGCGCAATCTGCGTCAAGCAGACGAAGTGCGCGAACTGCGCCAAGATTATGAAGTGCGCGAAGCTGAAGAATTGCGCCAAGATGTGAAAGTGCGCGAAGTGCATCAAAGTGTTCAAGGGCGCGAACTCCATGAAGTTTTAAAATCGTATGAACTGTGTCAAGTGAATGAAGTGCGCAAACTGCGCCAAATTAAGGAAATGCGCGAATTGCGTCCAGTTGATGAAGTGCGCGAACAGCCCCAAACTAATAAAGCGCGCAGTGTGTGCGAAGAGGATGAAGCGCGTGACAATATTGAACTGTGCAACGTTGACAGTCCGCTCGAATTGAGCGAATTGCTTGAAACTTGCAAATTCAAACAAGCATCTAAGCAGTACCAGATTGGTCCAGAAGAAGCCGGGAAAGAGTGCAAATCATATCTAACCACAGTTGAGACTTCGAAGTTAGAACAATTTAATTGCCTTATGTGTCACATTGTAGAATTTCAGGAACGTGATGGGGAAAAAGTTGCTAGTATTTCTGATAATAATGCTGATGCGGACAGTTCGGTCACATGGAACTGCGAATGGATTGACATATGGATACCTACGGGATCAAGTGAAAGCTGGAATCCTGGTCTACAATTTAAAGAAGCCAGATCACCCAATGTTTGCCATCTTCAAGACTGCTTCTTTGGTCATGCAGGGGGTACCAAAGAGGCACTATTTTGATCCTGGAATTATTCAACAAGAAACAAAGACAACCTGCTAGAGTTCTTTATTGTATCCGGAGATAAGGATGAAAAATTATGACGTCCTGTCAGCATATTAAATTTCTAAGACCCGTGTTTCAAAAACACGGGCTTCGTGTCAAATCTGTATGTATATATTTTCGCCCGAGTTCAACGTTGGTGTGCTTTACAAGTCGTTAGCTACTCCTCAGTTTGAGTATAGGGTAAACCGGAAAATTGCCACTTAGCTTATAAAAAAACCTCAATACGCGTCTATTTGCCACTTATCCTCGATATCGTTACCGCACGTGCAAAGTAGCCGGTCTCCTAGTCCCTAGTCACTTTTAATTCAAAATGGCCGGTCTCCATTTTTTCGATTTCACGCTATCTAACTGTATCGCGCAACCAAAGTCATCGAAACTTCAAATCAGTATTATAAAACGTTTTTAGAAGGTTTCTTATAAAAGCACGTTTTGCACCTCTTGGGTCTTGGGTGTGAAAAGCTTTGAACCTTTTACCAAGAAGTGTAAAATTGCATTTTGCAATGTCTATTTCAAAATAGTTAAAATATTACCAAAGTACAAATGCATCACTTTAGAATTAAATATTTGTGAGATAGTGCAGAAGTTCAAAGCTCCTTTTTTCCATTTTTAAGACGAAACAAGCAAACGTGACGGTACAAACACGTTTTCAAACTAAAGAGAAACAAAATGATTTTTACAAGTTACTTGCTCGAAGTTTTAAAAACATGCAAAACATTATTTTTGATACTGTTTTGAAGTTATGATGCTTGCAGTAGCGTGATGTAGTGTTGAATGTAAAAAATTCAGACCGCACATAGAAATGTTTGTTAGTAAAGAACTAATTCCTAAGGTATACCCTTCCGTTGGATGGACGGGAGTGTGATCAAATAGAAGCGTTCTTTGAAAGTTGGCCAATCAGCTATGAATTCTTACAAATAAAATAATTGTTGTGCCGTTGTAGTGCTTTAGGAATTTCTATATTAAACCCGTCAGTAGAACTTCCTGCCACACTTGTAAGGAAATATAAGGAAAAAGATTAAAAACAGGAAATTACCGATATTTAAATAAAACAGGAAATTATGGATTGCAAAAACATAGAATTCTTGAACGGAAAACAGAAGTGGGATCCTTTTTAATGCTTAATTGTACATCAGCCGTACAAACAGCAGCCTACATTCAGTGGTAAAATGAAACCAATGAGTAATATCAAATATTTGTACCTATATATAAGTAACGTATACTGTACGTATACGTTTGTTAAGTATATCATCCAACCAAGGCATACCCACATAACACACGTGTGTGAAGCTGAAGAGAATCGCCTATACCTATACTACTCCCAGCACTTCTAAGTATACAGATATAGTGTGATAACTCTTTCTTTCGAAGTCGCTAACGGTTCGTGCCTCAATGTAGCTCTATGAGAATCAAAGTAGACATGTGCAAGGGTGCTGAAATCAATGAACGGGACTGATGGTCCAACAAGAGGAGGTGTTGAGTAGTCAAGATGATCATAACAAGTCCAAAGATTCTTTATTTGAACCTCCGTTTTTTAGTAGAAATATTCATATGTAATAATGTACAAGTGTGCTCATCGGTCTTCCGATGTGGCATTAATTTTAACGACTCTTGCTCGTGCTTCAATTCGCATTGATCAATTTTGTCACTTGAATGGAACGCAAGTCATAAACATGTCACAAAGAAATAAACAAAGTCATTAAGAATATTCCTTGCTGCAATAAAAATAACTCCTTATTTTCACTGCACATGCATTATCATATAGAGCAATTCATAAGTAAATCGAAGCAAGTCGATTCAATAGGCTGGAGAGGAAGAAATTCAATTATAAGATTGTTCTTCCTGGTTAGCTCAAGCGATGTCATTTTGTCATTAAAATTCCTTCATACATTTTACTATTTAAGTATTTCAATATTAATAATACAATGTAAGAAAATCGTCTTCCGATTTTCACATTAATTTTATGATCTTGACTACAATTCATATAGTTAATTCACAATTAATATATTTGCATATCAATTCATGCAATAAGATTTCTTACATCCAACGAGTGTGGTAGCCAAGTTGAAGCAAGTCATCTCATTGGCAGTTGAATAGTCTATGCTAAAGTCTGTTCAGCTGTCTTTTTCAGCTCACTAAAAGTATCTATGTTTTCATGACTGTTTACATCAATCATGTACATACTTATTTTCTAAAGGATGAAAAGAATTAAAGCATTCTTTTCATCTACATTTCTATTTACAGTTGTTTGGGTACTTTGTAACTCTGAATTGATCGTGAAGGGTAATTCTTGGTGCATTAAACTAAAGTACACTGGTTTAGCTTACTGCATCATAACATTACTAATTATGAATGGGATTAATAAATTCAATAAATGATTATTTACATGAATGTTTCATTTATTACATACGACCTAATAATACGTATGTAATTGCATTTCACATTCAACTTACATTTAAACAATCGTAGATGCTTTTCACATCTAATACTCTAGTGTGCATGTTTTCCACATCTAACACCCTCCTCTTCTTTTACATAATTGGCGAGTCTTCTCACTAATCAAAATCTTACTATATACATAGATACCATCGTTAATTCATGTTCTTTTAACCTCTAAAAATAAAGCCCTCCTTACACTTGAATGGATTTCACGTTGGTTGGTGAATGATCATCATCTTTTTCCATTTGCATCTTTGGGGTTAGAGTTGATATTCGTTGATTCGTGAGACGATAGACTCCGTCAAAAGATAATCCTGTTGTGCTCATCCTTCCTTGGGGCTGCTGTTTGTGAGGACTGAACACTTTATTTCATGGTCTACAGATGACCGTCGTTGTCTTTATTTGTCACTTTATTTCATGGTCGTTCAAGAATCCTTTTCAATAGCTCGTTTCCTGTTGATTTTGATGTGTGGGGGACGTTGGCTGATACTGAATTGGTGGTATGCATCTCTGCTTCGTTGATCTTTATCGTGGTGGCCGAAGACTCTGCTGTGAAGGCTAAAGTACTCACCACATTTGGAAAAAAGCATGTGGAAGCCTGCTCCTTCAGGTTGAAGGTGAAGCAAGCTGTCGCTTTTGGAGACCCCTCCTCCTCCATGAAGCCCTGCAGAGCTCCATGATCTAGGTCGTCTATCTTTTGCTTCTTCTGCTGATATGTGTTCTCGTAGCTCTCTGTCTTGTCCTGCTCTCGATGAGTGTCGGTGTGAGTACTTTCAACCCGTCTACGGACGCGATCCTCTCTCTCGTATGGACTCTGTATGTTGTACTCCGTTATTGGTAGGCCTGAGACAACTGTTGGAATCATCCCCAAGTCCATCATCTTCCTTCTGTGCTCCTTTTTTGGAAGTGGTTTTACTAAAATTTCTCCAGAACGATCAGAAGAATTAATCATTATTACTTCATTATCATTGATCTCTAAACATTTCGATGCCTTTGTTACTATCGACATGTTTCCCAATTTTAGACTCTTTGCCTGCGTCAACAATAATGGTTCTGGGACTTTCTAAACCCATCAAAATTGTAATGCTTTTGAAGCTTTCGGCTTCTATGATGGTCTCCTGTAGTGCAATGTATTCTGCCATCATTCTTTCTCTCGTCTCTGGTGGAGCTAAGCTGGTGTGCCACGCGATTGGCGCTCTATTTACTGTATGGAGCCTACCTCTGATGAATACATACTCATCAAACCTTTCAACTATGGACTGTGCTGAGATTCGGCTTTCCAGCGTTTTGTACTTGATGCCTAAATTTTTATGTTTATTTAGGTACTTCAACACGGTGAATGTTGCTTGCCAGTGTTGATTATCTCCTCTTCGCTCATGATGTCGTAGCATGGTTAGTGCGAAGGCTATGTCGAGCCTGGTTACCCTCATAGCGTGTCTCAATCCCAATTCTAATTTTCTGTAGCCATCAAGATCTGCCTCTCTTGATGGTGATGACCCTGGATAGTTGCGAATGGGATCTGGAGCGATGTCTTGTGCCGTCAAATGGAATTCCTCGACCAAGGAATCTATCCAAGTCTCTTGGTTGATGAAAATATTTCCATTATCTTCTTTCTTTATGTCAATTCCCATGAATGACAGTGAATCTTCAACTACAATTGAACTTGCCTGATGTATATCTTCTAATATCTCGCTCATTATTAGTCTCGTGTGGGTCGTGAGCAGCAACTCTCTCACGTCTAGTATGACATTAACTCTTTCGCTTCTATACATACCTGTAAATACGTGGCTGTCTGACACAATCGCTTCAATGCTAAATCTGGCTAGGATTTCAGTTACTATCATAAGCCTGTAGTCCGCTGGTTCAGGGACTCCTCGTATGAATTTCATTAATTTACAAATTTTATTTTCAGTCTCGAATCCTTCAGGAAATGTCATATATATATTACGTCTACCTATAGGTTCTATAGGTATGCTTATGAAGGTGGCTTTCTTTAGCTGCTTTCTCTTCATAGCTACTGCTGCTAACAAAATCCGCAATGCTATGTACCTGGGCTCGGGAGTCATGTCTCCCTGATAAAGTAGTAATTTACCTACTTGCTTTGCTATCTGCAATCTTGCGCGGTGGATTATTTTCCCACCTGGGACCTGCTCTGTCCATAATGCCCACTCTGCTTTTAGACATAATCTGCCTATCATATTCTGTGGTTCAAGCGGAATAATATCAAAAGAATATTGTGCGCAATGCTTTTGCCATTCCTTCCTCATTGCGTCAATTCGTGGATCTAAACCCCATGGATACCATGCAACTGAACGGGTTTGCTCTGTTTTATATGTAGGGCCATTTGCAGCTAGAGGGGTCAATGGTAATGGTGCATATGTCTGGGGTATAGCTTGATATGTGTGATACGGATGTAGGTGCATACGCTGGTACTAAATAATCTGGAAGCTCTGGCTTCCGTGGCCTTGACTCTGGCGGAGGGACTTCATTTACAATCTCTACTTCTCCACGGCTCTCTTTATCGTCAGCTAACTGTATGACAACAGGTGCTGGTGTACCATGCTCTGGTTGAGAGGCTGGTGTGTATGCGTATGTAGGTACTAATATATGTGCCTGTATTTCGTGCCTCTGCGTAGGGAAGACAGGCATCATAGGCACTGTCGCTACTAGGCCACGCTTTGTTATTGTGGTCATCTGTACCATGGTCGTAGACATGGTTACCGTTGCTTCAGAAAATCTGACGTCATTTTCTAAAATTCTATCTTCCTGTGCATAATAGCATCTGTACCCTCTACCATCTCGTATGTATCCGACTAAAATACACTTGAACCCTTCTTGTGTATTTTCCTCTGTGTTTTTAACAATTACAGCTTGACATCCAAAGATCCGTGTGTACGGAATCGATGGGATTTTCTTCTTAAATCTTTCGTATGGAGTCTTGGTTCTATCTAGATTATCGAGGAGACGATTATACAAATAGCATGACGTACTAAATGCTTCTCCCCACATTTGTTTTGGAGCCTCTGACTCTCCCATTATTATTCTGGCTCTCTCTTGGAGTAATTTAATTTTCTCCAATAAAAATGGGTACCGTTCATTTCTGTGTATCTCAATGTTATGTTCTAGCAAATGATCTACCAATGCAATTCCTCTTATAGAATTGTCCATATGACATCTTTTGATGTCCTTCCAACCATACCGCTCTAACTTTTCTCTTAACATCTGTATGCGTGTTATTATTTCTTCTTTTGAGGCTACTGTGTAAGCCTTTATGTAGTTACAAGCATCGTCATGAAGCACTGCTATGAGGTTCTTTCCTCTGAAAGAAACGCCTGTAGGAAAGCTAAAACATCCGACCCATAGGTCCTTCCCTACGTCCTCACTTCTGTCATTATTTATGACTATTGTATTTGTTGACAAGTTTCGACTTGTTTGTGGATGTTTTGGGATTGCTAAAGACTTTTAAATTCTGTTTGTACCCAATTGCTAACATGACCGGATATGTAATCTTCTGAAATTAAATCCCTCGGCATCAATTATGCCATGCTGAATGTTTTTAATCAAATTATTACTGGGGCGTCTACGAAGTACGATATGACCCCTAAATTCCAATTGAGCAGCGCCGTTTTTATCATACTTCTCCAGATTCAAACCAGATTTATGAAAACTACTGATTTCGTTCTTTTCTTTTAATCGACCTTTTCTTTTTAATTGTGCGTCTTCCGCCTGTTTCTGTGGATTATTCAAAGAGCATTCGTGGAAACTGACCACAACGTCTTGACATCAGTCCTTGTTTATCAGATTCGCATTCTGATGAATAATGATCTAACTTCTAGATTCTATCACCTTAATTCAGAAAGATTGCTTATGTTATTAATTACTGTTAATTATATATGTGTAGTTTTGTAGTTTTGGCATGGACTCTCACCTGCCGTAAGAAGTGACAATTATTGTCCCTCCTAATTCTTGGTAAAATGATAAAAATTATAGTAATACCTCAACCTATCTTATGTAGGTGCTGTACTTCTGTAGTACTCTTAACAATCAATGATTTGCTTCATTAAGTTAGGCTCATTGCAAATCATATATCTTTTGCACATAATTAACATGCTCTTTTCTTCTCGGACCGATATTACAACAGTATGATCGAGCAAGGTGAACTTTCTCCTATATTTCTGAATGACAGGCCGATACCCTGCTAAACGAATTTTGACGATAGTGAAACTAGAGTGTTCTATTTATTAATGAGGAGCTTTCTTCTCTTCGTCTAGCTACTTGGCGGGTAGCTGTACCGCACATGAAAGGTTGAAAAACTTCCTTTTAAGTCGCTTTAAAGGTTAAAATAACTCCTGGTTGCGTTTCTCTTCCTGCCTTTGCATACTGCATTGCAATCAGCTTTCTTCGTGGAATTATGCAAAAACCTTTTGAATTTTCCGGCTGTTCTCAAGTTTCTTTGAATTCTAGCTTTCGGTCGACTCGTTGTTTCAAGGGTTTCCAAAATTTTTCATGGTGTCTTCACCATAGACCTTATCAACATCAACTATTTATACAGTAAATGCAGCTTTCCTGCAGTTCCTTTCCCTGCAGAGCTCATCATCCGAGACCCAATATCCAATTTGTCTCTACATTCAGTGACTGAGCTTTCCCAATTTCTAGTGTTTTCTACACAATACTCATCATTATATGAGATGTTCTAATACCCGATTTCTAGTACTAATCTCTGCTTTATGCAGTCTCTACTTTCTCTGTAGGCTTGGGTTCTATACCCGTCTCTATAGTACTTTCTCTTTCACATCACTACTGACAGTAAAACTTATGCTCTGCCCTGTGTGTGTTTTCTCCGTCTTAGCTTACCCCTAAATGTATGTCGTTCAGTTATGCATGCGTATGTACACAACAACGAACATCACAGATAATTTTGATAAATTATTCTACACTCCTTATTCTCGTATTTCGTAACTGGCTTAGTTTTTCGAATGTTTCGAAATTATTCCCAAATTATTCCAATTGTTAATAGTTATACACTGTGCCGAATGCCAAAGCAACATTCGAGTGTGATAATAGTGTTGAACCTCGACTGATTTTCTGTTGTTTGAATCAGTTAGTTAATTACAAATTAAATTAATTCCTCCTGAATGTTCTGATTCTAAACAATGACTTTATTTTCGAAATCTGTATGACTTCATTGGAGGCGAGAATTGATTGGAAAGGGTATTTTCGTACTTGTGAGTGCTCTTGACTCTAATTTTTAAATCTAGTTTTGTTTTCTCAAAAACTTGACAATTAGATTAACTGTTTATGAAACTTTTCAAAAACTTCTCCTGGATCTTATATCAGTATCCTCTTGAGAAATTACAACTTTCTTAGCTGTGCTATTCGACTGAGTGAAAGGTGTATTTTCGAGATCACCTCTTCCCGGATCTATCGAATTTTACGCAACAATAGCTCTTTGGTTTCTATTTTGAATGCCATTGACCTACTAGGGCCTTTGTTACTGACCCGTAATAAATGAAAGGTTACATACATTTTCTTTGTCAACCAATACTGAACTGATGGTTACATATATTTAGCCTCTGTGGACTTTCACCACTAAACTCCATAAAATTTTTTGATTCTTTTATTGTAAGAAGAACCATTGTAAGTATTACATATAATTAGCTACTACAAAGTAGCAAACTGTCAAGCCACCACTAAAACAACTTTTAACTTTCGTTGACTGCTACAGTATGCTCAGTTGTATGTTAAAAAATATCCGTAGTCTGAAATATTTTTGAATCGGTAAATAGATGACCGGTTTCGGGTTTGCTTTTAATCTTCGTCAGACTGTACACAAATTGAAAATAAACATATTTGAATCTCGCTCTAGTTCACTTTCTGGCTCTCCGTGTGTTCTTTGAACGAGTGATGACCAGATCTTTTTTACCTTTCCAGCCCAAGACTGTACCCACTACACAAAGACCTTAGCTTTTTATACCCCATAAGATTGTGTTGGCTTCGCGTGCTGGTGACCGGATAGTGCACTATCCCCCGGCGTTTTATTTAGCCTTGCCTACTGTTCGCTGGCTGCACTCAGCAGAAAAAGGAACTAAAGCACTGGACTTTGCCGACGCAGTCGCGTAAGCTGCCGTTTTTCTTCCTTTACGCCCGCGCACGCCATAGACGTCATAGATGCCATAGACGAGACCGCGAAAATGGTGATTGGCTAACGATATTGTTTTACAGGTCGCGCTAAAGCTGAAAAATCCAAAGTGCGCGTCCCCATTGACTTCAATGAACTTTTACTTTGGAGTATTTCAGTTGCTCCGTGCTTTTCGAAGTGGTATGTTTTGGCCATATATAAACTAAATCTGGTCAATATTTGATGGTGGATGCGACCTGACACAAACTTAGTAATAGTTTTTGTAAACTTCCTTTTACTTTCAGTTTAAGAAAAAGCGCGCTATTTAGCGCATGCAATATGACATTCAGCTATTTATGCTGACACAGAATCATTCATTACGCAATTAGAGCTGAGAACACGCACATATATTTCAAACGGTGGAATTACAATTCTATGGGGTCCAGATATGGTCCACAGTATATTTTTCACACGCTTTTTGAGAACTATTACACATTACGTGAATGTATTTTTAGAAGAAACTAACCGATGTCCGAGGTTTCCTCCGCCCTGGTGGTGACGCGGTATTGGGAAGCAAGGTCGTCATCCTCGAACTCCGAGTCCGAATTGTCCAGCGTGCATTTCCACGCCTTTTCGTTCCCAGTGCTATCAAAAGAGGTGGGATTGCTCATTAAACCAGCTCTACTAACCACCAAACTACAACTTGAGCCCGAACTCCTTCTTTCACCATCATTGTTACTCTTAGTGCTAGTATTATTGTTATTGCTACTGCTGCTGTTACAAGTACTACTATTGCTACTGCTGCTGTTGCAAGTACTACTATTGCTACTGTAGAACTTTAGAATTGAAGTCTCTCTCTTGGGTAGATTCTTGTGAGCTCGTAGTCGGTTGTATCTTACACGCTTCCGGTCATCGCCCTTACCACCTGTCACACAAATCAAAGGAGAAGCGACACAATTAGAATTAAAATGACAGATATCTTTCACTTGTTCACAAGTAAAAAATTATAAAGCACGTTACTTAACCCATATATTAAGTGTAAAGCATAGTACATATACACGTAGGTGAGTTTTTTAAATCTTAGGAACATGATCTCAAGTTTTTCGAGTATAAACCTGTTTTTGGTGCTTGTATATCAATTAATTTGATATTATACTTATGTATACTAATAACTATGTGAACTATTTTGGTTTGGAGACAGACCGTCTAAAGTTGTTGTACAGGTCTTACAAGAGCTGTATATAATAGCTGTATATAAATATAAGTCACGTACAATAGTACTAGTAAAGAGCTCGCTACGCTCGCCCGTGATTTCTAGCCCCAAATAGTTAATTCTTATTGAATGTAATTCTGAGGGAATGCGATTCCTTAAGATTTAATTCTTAGTCAGCTGATTTGTACTGGAGTCATGTATGGATGTAAAATGTTTGTAGATAGAAACATTCCCTAATGCTATATGCAGATTTTTGTCTTCCAACGCTCAATCCAAGTCTTGCATTCCAAATTTTTCAGTTTCAAATTCAACTAAATTGTATTCAACAGTGAAAATCAATCAGGGCTGTATATCGCGAAAATACGAATTCCGATTCGGATTAAAATGTTAACTTTTCTAAAATTCGGATACCGATACCGATACAAATAAGCGTAAAATTTTTGTGAAACAGAAAAATGAATGTAATACCGATACATCCGACATACATTCGAAAAATGCGAATACGAATACCGACATCGGATATTTTTTCAAATATGTATTACTATGGCCGTACTATAACCCAATTTATGAAAACTATTTATTCATCCGAAATAGAATTACCGTAAACGCTGTAATGGGATTCTCTAATGAAGCTCCACGCTAGGAATGTAAAATTGAAATAGAGCCCCACTCTCCAATAGAGCCCCATGGGGCTGTATAACATAGTGAATTATAATACACCCCAATTGGAGCTTTATTAGAAATGCACTATGTTATACACCACAATGCAATGAAGTTTTGAATAGAGCCCCACTCTCCAATAGAGCCCCATGGGGCTGTATAACATAGTGAATTATAATACACCCCAATTGGGGCTTTATTAGAAATGCACTATGTTATACACCACAATGCAATGAAGTTTTGAATAGAGCCCCACTCTCCAATAGAGCCCCATGGGGCTGTATAACATAGTGAATTATAATACACCCCAATTGGGGCTTTATTAGAAATGCACTATGTTATACACCACAATGCAATGAAGTTTTGAATAGAGCCCCACTCTCTAATAGAGCCCCACTCTCTAAAGAGCCCCACTCTCTAAAGAGCCCCACTCTCTAAAGAGCCCCACTCTCCAATTGAGCCCCACTCTCTAATAGAGCCCCACTCTCTAATAGAGCCCCACTCTCTAATAGAGCCCCACTCTCTAAAGAGCCCCACTCTCCAATTGAGCCCTACTCTACAACTTACAATAAATTGTAAATAGGGCCGTGGGGGCTCTATTAGGACGTTTACGGTATACCTGTATTGCGACCATTTGCCAAGCTTGTGCTTCCTAAATGAATTTTAAGTTAAATATAGGGCTGCAGTTACTACATAGTATGCCTGAGTTTGGGTCGCTTAAGTGGCTGTGCAAAAAACAGACAACCCAAACTTGATATTTTGTAGCACCAGACCCGTTGAAATTGTATCTCAAAGTTCGGCCCTTAATCGCACAACAGTGCTATAGGTCTAGACTGCAAGGCTTACTATTTTGAACTACCACCGACTACTGTGTTAGGTATTTTTTACACCATCCTTATCACACGATTCAAGGAGCTGTTGTTGCCGAAACTCCTTAAGAAGTCTTAGTACACTGTTAATACTGTAAAGTATTTTACGCCATTAATATCCGTATTTATATTCAAAAAAATATGGATTACCAATACAAATGCCTGACAATTTACGAATACGAATACCGATACAAATGATGCTTCTTTCAAAATATGAATACCGATATGAATACCGATGCCGCCAAAATTCGAATAAAATACCGATACCGATACCGATACGGATACCGATGTTCAGCCCTGAAATCAATTCAACCCAGTTTATAGTAAAATTTAGTAAAGGGGTCGCTTCGCTCCCGAGTCCGTCAAAACCGTCTAGCCCGAGTAGTGAAAACTATTGACAAAAATTAGTGCACTTAATTGAACTCTACACGTCTCGGTTGGACGTGAGTTTTTGAGTTACCGGTTCCAATTTTAATTTGCAATTTTTCAGCTTCAGTAGGTTCGATATATATGCATTACGCACGAATTATTATATTACTAGAAACCAAGCCAGAGTTTAAAAGTAACTTCAGTAGCTCGGGGCTAGTAGTTCATTGAACTTACAAAGCTCCCTTTCATATAAACTACTTTGGTTTCCTTTTATCTCCCCGCCCATGCCAACTTTGTTCGCTACTTGGATTTCATTCTCTAACCTCGTTGGTTCGTTTGGGCAAAAAATTCGGTGTCTTATTGCGATACGGTTAAGGTCAAAATAGTTTTCCAATGTTATGGTAACGTTTTGTGTTACATCATTTCAAGAAGTTACCCAGCAAACCAGTAAAGGAAAAAAATTGGCAGATATTGGTTGGGCCTTAAGCAGTGGCTACGGTTGGCGACAGTC
>JAQFZC010003665.1:0-18170 GCA_034695205.1 Dicyrtoma fusca | reverse complement strand
TTATTATTATTGATTTATTTATTTGACTTTGCATAGACATATTGAAGTACATAATAATAACATAACATTATTAAGTAGTTGTATTTTTTTTATTATTATTAATGTATTATATTGTGTTCACTTCCACTTGCACACACTTAATTAACTATTATCCTTCCGCCCTTACTTTTTCACTCTTGTTCTTTTCTCTTAAACCCTTGTTTAACAGCTCATATAATATGAATGCAAGTACGTAATAATTATACTTATTTAGTAAGTAACTAATTGTAACTATTATTATTATTATTATTATTTTTATTCGCATTTATTTAGTTGTCGATTTTTATAGGTACATAACTCTATCTGGTTTCGTATTGATACTAACTTTAAACTTACAGTATGACGTAGTACAGTAGACTTTGTAATGGTTAAATGACTTTATTTATTTCAAGTTATTCAAGTAAGATTAAGAATTAAGGTTACTATAGTTAAGTAATTAATTAAGTAATTAATGTAATTATGGTAGATTTAAGATTTAATTGTGAAACTGTGAATCCTTGCCGATGCATCTTTGTCCCTAGTATTCAAAAGTTGAACCGCATTCTAAAATCCTTCGAAATTCGACGATTAGTTGATAGTTATTTTTCCCTCACAAATTACATCATAATTATTAATTAATTAATAATAGTAGACCGGAACTAGATTACTGATAACCTTTTAATTACAATCATTATTAATTAGTGCAGAGTTGTAAATTGTATTCTTATTTACTTTTGACTGTATTTCTTGTATTTGTTTCTTTGTTTTCTGTTTTTTAGAAATCCCAAATCAACTCATCCTTTCCGTGCCTAACAACTACTAACATTCTAACCTGAATAATTACTTTTGACTTTGCTATTAATTATATTTTACATTGTTTTGCACGCACTCATTATTACGATTACGGTCGTACCTACCTTTTAAAATGATTTAACTCTTAGCCTATTAATTAATTAATTATTATTATTTTTATTTTCGAGGACACAAAGTCAAGTGCATTGCATTGTAGTTGGTAGTTGTAGTTAATTGTAATGTTGTATGTAATTGTAGGCAAAACTTATACAAGTTAATAGTAGTAATAATTACAATTACATAATTAAATATACCTAGGTACTTATTTTATTTCATAAAACACATTATTCGTATAATTAGTAATTAGTAATTAGCTTAAAATATTGTATTTAAGTATGCATGAGAGTATGCATAAGTATGTATGTACAATTTTACACCGTCATCCACCGAGAGAGTTCCCTCAATTGCCATCTCATTTTCAGTTCTGTCCTCAATTCTTGACCCCAAGGGGAACGAAAGATAATTATTACCATGATGATGGTATGACGATGACGATGACGATGACGATGGACATGGACATGTTTCACCCCCATGGGACCGATCATCAGAAGGTCAGACTGTCAATGAGAAAAGCGAAGGGAATTGTCAACCTATCTTAGAATCCGTAGATCAACAACTACTATCAACTATTAATAACATACCTAGGTACTTAACATTTAAAACAACCAGTACTTACTTACAATCTAGACATTACTTTTTTTTTAAAATTACAATCATTATTACTCTTGTAACTGTAACCATAAATAATTATGCCCCTAGCCCCTGTGTTATTATTTTAAGTACAGCAGTACACTTTACGCACATTTTAACGTAGTATGTTGAACCTACCTACCGATGTACATTCATAGTAGGGATAGTTTAAGTAGGTAAATTATTTACAATTAAAGTTAATCGTACACGTGCCTGCCAGTAGTACATTGTAGTATGGAAATGAGGTTTTAAACTCCTTTAAAAGTTGATTGCTCCTTTCAGTTTCTCTCCTTATTGTTCGATGTAAATATCTTCAAAATAATACATAACTTATTAGTTATTGTAGGTATGTAGTTCCATTTTTTAACCGTATGTAATGTAAGGGGGAAAAATAGAGTAAAAAAGGGGAAAAAACCAATTTTTAACATTTATATTACAAACACTGACAAAAATCAAGTATATACTATAGACATTACCTACCTATATATTATTGTAAAGCTGAACAAAACTAGAAAAACGGATAATTACATACTGAATACAACAAAAAAAGGTAAGTAGCAACTTAAACCATAATTAACCTGAAAACTAGAACTCAACTTCTAATAAATTAAGATAATTATTAATTATGCTATGATGTGCTGTATAATTAAAAGGACTAGAGGTAGACTTACCCTTTAGAAATAAAATAACTAAAAATACTACAAAGGCAACAACAATAATTTTGTATTTTCTTTTGTGTTTTTTTTTTAGAAAAAATTGAAAACTCTGACTGAAATAAGAGTAAGAGGCTCATGTTACTCGTGTACTACTAATGATATACATACCGATACTGCGGCCGCATGAACACAAAATGAAGATCTACAAAGTATTTAATAAATTAAAATATTAATTAATTAAAAGCACAGTTAAACAGTTAAACAATGACGGAATGAACAAAAGAAGGAAATATTAAAATTAAAATAATTACAAAATACTGTCAAGTTATAACGTTGTATGGTGTCTATTGAAAAAAGAGTAAAACATGGCATTTTTCCAGATACATTTAGTGTTGGAGTTTGAGTTTTGATGGTAATTATTATACTTACCTACATGTATAACCTAGTAAGCATACATTTATTATATTCTCTACCTTTGAAGATGTAATTCAAATTGAGTGAAAATTAAGGCACATTTTGACAAGCCATTCCGTCAAAATGGCCGTCAGAGTTGATTTTTTTTTGGTTGATTTGTCCCATGTATTTGTCTGTCACTTACTAAAGTTATAGTTATAGTACTTTACTTTACTAGAGAAGTATTTGTTATTGTTTTTTTAGCAATCAGCCATGTGTCAATAAGTTCCCTGTGAGTTGTCAATATTTTTTGTAGGTTACCTAATATATTCTGGGCTTGGGCTTCATTCAACGGAGCAAGAGTTTGTTAATCATAGAAGTGTATTTTATTATTAACCATTTATTTGTAATATGAACGAATATTATTACTATTAAAACACTCGACCATCTTCTAACATTTCATCCCAAACCCCATAATCACCCATTAATGTATGTAAGCTTAGTAAAATGTTGAATCAAGTATTACATATTGACTGATAATGATACATATACAAAATAACATATTGTATGAGGTAGGTTGAGGCAATGGATATACCCATAGCAGTAGTAATACAGGGATAATTTAATTTATTTAAACCTATGTATTTATTTACGTTCCTAAATTCTAGATTGGAGCTTATGGATGCTCGTAGGTTATTTGGAGGCTGCTTTATTACGAATACAGATGATTACTTGGGTTCTTGGAAATTAAAGGATAAATAAGGGAGAGAAGATTCCCCATTACGTCGCACTCATCCAGTCCAGTAATCCAGGGAATGCCTTATGCCTATATATATACTTATATAAGCATAAGGTTCTGGTTTTAAGTACCTATAGCAACTATATAGTGTCTAATAAAAGGCAAAAGGGAGTAGGTATATACGGTACTAGTGGAGTGTGGGACAGAGTTCAGAGGGAAGGAAGGAAGCTCCGTCTATAAATATTTGATGGTACATTAATAATTGGATTAATGTGGCCACCTCTCCACTGCACCGTTATAGGAAATAGGAAGGGAAAGAGATACTATTTTCTCTCTATTTTCTCCCTCTCATACTCTCATCTATTTCCATTCCATTTCTATTTCCACCACACATACACGCTCCCATTCCCATTCCCATTGCAAGTGAGCAAATAATGTAATTTCAAGTGCATAAGTAAATATAATTTGTCATATTTGCTCTAATAAATATGTACATGTATAGCACCGCAGTACTACTCAAGAGCAGCAGCCTATAATATCCTTCCCTCTGCCTTTCTTTTTCTTTCCTACATACTTATGCTTTTAGGCTCATGTTCTTTACCCAGGTAAACGCATTCGGAAAGGGGCCTTGCAAAAATCTTGGAGAAAACTTGTGAAAATGTTCGTGGGTAACAATTTTTGACTTTTTCGAAATGATTATATACATATCATGCATGTTTTTTTATTATATAACTTTGTCCCTTTTAGAAACGTTAACCTATTCGCAATTGAAAAGCCATGGAAAGAATGCTTTACAAAAGTGTTTTTCCCCAAAAATTAACTTTTTCAAAACTAGAAATAACATTTCCAAAAGCATTCAAAACCAGTACTAACACTTTTGAAAGGGTCTAAACAAGATATTAACATTTTCAAAAAGATGTAAAACGAGAAATTAACATTTTCAAAAAGGTCAAAACAAGAAATTAGGACTTTCAAAACGATGTAAAATGAGAAACTAACACTTTCAAAAAGGTCAAAACAAAAAATTGACACTTTCAAAAAGGTCAAAATAAGAAATTAGGATTTTCAAAAAGATGTAAAACGAGAAATTAACACTTTCAAAAAGCTCAAAACAAGAAATTAACACTTGCAAAAAGATTCAAAACTGAATACAGTAACGTTTCGAAAAGGTTAATACCTATGAAAGGTTTGACCGGTTAAGTAACATGGTAGTTTTATTGATCTGTTCAAAATTTGGCTGTATTATCATGTTTTACCTTTTTTAAACGGGTAAATTCAAATTTTGACCTATTCCAAATTGTATCTTTCAAGTAGACTTTGCAAGGCCCCAAAGTAGCTACTATTTCACCCGGAAATTTAATGTTTGACTGGACTATCATCTTGTAGGCTATTCAGAACAGAACAGAGAGTGGAAGGGGGGAATTAACTGAAGTGATAGAGCCAAATAAATTGGCTCATGTGTGAGATGATGGTGGTTTCGCTGTGTCTATTTGCTTGGGCGTGTTTCATCGACCCCGACACAGACACTACTGGTAGGCAGTCTGTACAGAACAGAACTTCAGAACAGTCAATGCTATAGTAATCTGTAGGTAAGTACATGTAGATTGGAGATAATAAGAATTTTCGAGTTCGCATTTTGGGAAGAGAGAGAGAGAGAAATAGAGAAATACAGAGAGAGAGAGAGAGAGAGAGACCCGGACAGGGAGGCAGTAAACAATGAAATAATCAAATAATTAATGGAGCTCGGTCTCGTTCTAATTTCTAATTCCCTCATAAAGTTGTAAAATATAAAATAAATACAAAGATCACCTCCAATTCCCATCCATTATTATGTAACTAATGAATTAATGAGCTGCGAGCAACTAATGAAGGGACACTCATAAAATACCCAGAAAAAAAAAATAAATATCTAGATCACAAGAGCCTATTGCGCTTCCTATAGGTATATCTTTAGTATCTATGTACATTCATAGTTCATAGGTAATCGTAATTATGTACTTCTATAATTAATTATAGCGCAATAGTTACATGGTTTGGTTACGTCCATTCCATATATGTATGTATAAGTACCTACATACCTACCTACACTGACTGGTAGGTATTTTTAATAGTACAGTCAGTGGTACAGGCGTAGGAAGGAACCTAAGGTTGCTGTTATTACAATAATAATAATTCAAGTGCAATTTGGTGGTGTGGCTTTGGCTTCGTCCTGTCTCAACATTTCTTTTCAAGTGATTTAACGCTTATTACTTTTGGATTGGATTTTATACGGTGTAAGTACTATAAGGAATACTATATAGTATGTAGGTAGGTATACTGATATACATATATAGGCATATACATAGGCAAAGGTATAAGTTCATGAGGTGTGTAAGTGCAAAGTTCGCTAATTAACTAATCAACTAATTTTAATACATTATGTATATGCTATATAATGATGATACATTACGTAACAATAATTATTACATGATTTTGATTCTGAATTATTGGCGAGGCAAAGTGAGGCGAGGCAACTGATTACAAGTACAGAGTGCGTAAAAATTTGTGGTTTAATTACCTTCATAAGTATATGTATATACGCTACTATAGAGGCAAGTGAAGTGCAGTCGATGTGCAGGGGTAATAAGGGCGCAGGAGTTTAATAGCATAATCTAATTAAACCTAACTAAATCTAAAACTAGGTGCACTATTACGTAATTAAGAGGTCAAAAGTTTAACGGCCAAAGTCTGTGTGGTCGAGTGGTACTAGAGCCTATGTATACAATATTACTATGTATTACCTACTATGTATATTCTGATTGTAAAAAATAGTTGCCATTTTTGAAAGTGCAACAATAACGGAATCACTAGGGCAAAATGTGCAAGGCATATACCGTCTAAACTTACGTAAAACTGGCCCAATAATAATAGTAATTTAATAATAATTTAACGCAGATACACACACTTGTCTGGAGGTGACCTCGGACTCGAACAAGGAAATAAGGTACTATATACAGTTTTACCGGGTTTTTTGTCTAATACAATCGTAGTATAATTTGTACGTAACTGTAATATTATTTTTCCATTTTTTATACGCACATTTTACAGTTTTGACCAGCAATTTCACGTTAATTTGTATCACTATATAAACGACCCCCTCCCATGCATTCCTCCTGAGCCCATGCAAACGGCAATAGTTTAATTATACTCTCGATTAAGCTATTATGTATGTATTAATATGACTAAAAGTTACGTTAACGTGACTTAAGCCGACTAGAATATTTTTCATAAATCCATAACTAGGTGTATTTGTATTTAGTCATACACTTCAAGGACAAGTACTCGCTTAAAATAGCAAATAGCCTTACCGATGCAATGCAATGCTCTGTGCTTTTGCTTTTATAATACGTCCAGTAATTCAAATATCTATAACTTACCTACCTAGGTAGGTACATTATTACCAGTTACCAGAATAAAGAATGTGAAATTTTGTGAGATGACGACAGCGACTATATAGCGCACTTGCCGCACAAAAATCGTTAATAATTTCTACAGATAATGTAATCCACTATATATAGGTATACATACAAGTATTTACTACATTTATGAGCTATAAATGTACCGACACTTAATATTATATTTATGTACATGTAACCTAAGTACATACCTGTACAATTAAGCATGTACCAATACAAAGTGAACCAATATGCCGTGGCAGTGGTTAAGTTCAACTTTTCAATACACTATAATATTCTCATGTATGTATGTACCTATATAATTACACCTTTTTATTTCGTCTCGTCCTTTCTTGATATAAACTTATTTATAGGCTGCTTTTCTTTCAGTTTCTAGTTTAGCATGCGAATTGTAGCAAATATTTCATAGTACATAGTAGGTATAGGTATATAGGTATCTATAGAGGTATAGGTACAGAGTACAATAGTACAATACAGGATGTATGTACATATGTACATACCTAGCTACCTAGCTTTTTGTGATACAAATACAAAGTTGATTCTATATAATATAAGTACAGAGAGAGAGAGTTTCCAGCCACGGAAATTCGGTTGGCTGTGAAATGAAATTGTGAAGTTGTGTGTCTAAAAGTGGGGGATTCAGAATCGGAAATTCCATATGGTTACAAGGGAAGCGTTGGGTCATTTAATATTTGATGGGGTAGACGAGGGAGCTTAATTCTACATCGTAGTTCATAAATTATCTAATGCAGTACAGCTTATATAATGGAGTTAGTCTAAGTACATTAAATCATGGTCATGCACACAATCCTCTCCTGTATGTATGTATACCTGTATGTACCTATGTACATAGGTACACTCTTCCCTGCATTATTATTCTCCAATTCCCAGATATTAAGTGTGCTCTAAAAGCATATACAGTACAACTATATAGCCTATAAATAATCTATAGGACGTGAAGCCTTGTATATAGTTTAATAGCTTCACCTTTAGATTTAGACAAGTGAATAAATAATGTTTGTGTGGACTGTAGTACTGTAGTACTGTAGAACTGTAGAGCTGTACGTCTAAAGACCGACCCACCGACCGACCGGGTAGGTAGGTGGGTAAGTATGTGACCCGAACATTTAACTCTCGGTGTGTAGCCCCTATCGCTATCTCCGGTGTATAGTTGTAATAAAATGTCTATTTTAGTACGTAATTGCACTGCATTGCGTTTTAGTCATTTCCCTCGTACTTTCTTTCCCTGTTCTTTCTTTTTTTTTTGTGTGTGTGTTTTTTGAATGTCAGCTGCTTCACATTCAAATTCAAACTGGACTTGGGATTTTCCTTTTCATTTTCATGTTCAGGATAGGATGACCCAGCTGATCCAATACATATGTACGAGGATTATACAAATAGAAATAGACTCGAGAGATGGATATCTGAGGGGGTAGCCGATCGGTGGATTAGCATGGCATTAAATATTCAAATGACATTTCCCCGTGTACGTACAATTTGTATGTCTCTGGGATTTTGAAGTAGGGTTCCAGGATTCGATTTTGAGTCGATAGTATCCTATATAATACTATGATCTCACTGCATTATCTATTAGGTATATAGTATATTAGGTGTACACGTAAATATTGACATACATACATGGCAATAAATACATATATAAATATTCCATGTAACTTCTTTAACTTACTTAACTCGTCTAGCAGTATCCGCACGTACGAGCACAGACACTTTAACATTTAATAAATATCACATTGTAGAACTCTCAAATCAATATCGAATATCAATAATTTTACATGTCCCATAGTTTATAGCTATATATATATATACACACACACACTATACTTGTACCTATATGTAGATATATTTAGGTATATATAATTTGTCAATTTACCGATACATTCCTTAAAGTTTTTTGACTTGGTAGTAGGTAGGACAGGTAGGTTTTTCTTTTTAGATAGATTTTTTTATACTTCCAGCTCAGTATTTCTTAAAAAATTCATTCCGAATTTTGTAATTACTGTACCAGTACATATTTCCTAACACTAAGTAATGTAAGTATATACATACTCTAGACACTATTTATGTATCGTAGTTATTTATGTAGGTATATCAAAGATACTTAAGGTAGGTATATCAGTAGCAGTAAGGATGTACATAGGACCCAAGATAAAACTAATAAATAAGCTATTAAGATTAAGATTACATGACTTAATGGTTCCTTGGTAAGTACATATGTACATGTATGAACCAAATAATATTTTGTTTCATTTTTTCTTTCCCATCATATACATAATTTTTTCACAGCTTAGAGTTTTTCACTTTTTTTCTTTTCCCTTCGTTCCTTTCCAGTATTCCAGTTCCAGATCCAGCCTTTGTCAATATTCAATATTATTATTATAATATGCATAGGTAATTAATTCATGATAGTAACTATTCTTCCAAAGTATACACTTTTTCCCCTTTCTCAATACTTACAACTCTTTTGCAATGAACCAGCACTATTTTTTTGTGTTTCGCCCCTTCTGTGATAATTTGATCGATTATAATTTGTATTAATAGTATATTATTTTTTAGATATATAGGTATTTATGATTGAAAAGGTAGAATCGAATACTTGGTAGGTTACATAGGTTAGGTACATAAGTACTTGATAACATTGTGTAGGTATAATATAATTAATTGTAACAATTAATTTTGCTCTCATGTATGTGTGTATTAGGATTTAGGATAATATTTCACTTACTTTGGTATATAATTATAGGAATTTGTGAATGAGTGAATTATCAGGTTTCCATTTAGCTCAATAGCACCAAATGTTTTAGCGAAGTAGCAGCAGCGGACACGAAAGTAAAATAATAATCTCGCAGGGGTCAATTAATTAAAAATTATATAACAATACGGTATACATAATTCGGACATTTGACAGAGTTTTGAAGAATATGACGATTTTTCTTTTTGTTTTGACCTTTGAATTTTTGAGGTTTGGTCACAGGTATCTATTAGGTAGGTTGTATGTAGGTAATGTAGGTAGCTAGGTTATATATTTTTAATAGGTAGGTGGGTAATTTTTAGTAGTACTTAAGTAATCTATGCGGTTATATGGTATGGTATACGGACACGAATCACAGTTAAGGTCACTGGGATTAAAATCACAACTTATTTCTATAACATTTCTGTAACATTGACTTGTAATAATGATTTAATATAATTTATATAATTTATATAGGTATACGTGTAGTACTGTAGTAATTAATATTTCACAATTTCACTATTATTTTCTATTATATTTAGGTATATATATATTTATTGAAATGCACGTTCAACGTTCTTTTCACTTTCCGGATTAAATTATTTTTTTCTTTAAAAGATATTAACGTCAATATCGAAGAGAAGCCAAAAACCTTGCACCAGCAGCTTCCGTTCCTCTTTGATCGAGATGAGATGAAGACGAAACATTATAAATAGAATCAATCCCTATATAATATTATTGACTTAATTGTAAGAATTATTATTTACATATTTAATTTGAAACATTAAAAGTTTGAAGTTAAAATTTGTAGTACTAAGTACGTACATACATACACAGTAGAAGTAGAAGTTAAAAAAACTGACTGACTGACTGATGTGTAGGGAAGTCACACAATGTGTCCTTATATGGTGGGTTCAGTGGGTTGTGACTGACGAAGAGCTACATTATAGGAGCCAAAAGGGATGATAAATATTTAATTATTATTTATGTTACACCGAGATCAAAACTAATCCTTCGTTGTTTTGTTTTTATTTTTGTTTTTATAAGTTTTGTATAGTTGTATTATTTTTTTTGTTGTATGTTGTCATAAATGGTAAGTCACATCCTAAAGACAGCATGATTTTGTTCCCTAGATTCGTTCTTATTCGTTAGTTACAGAGTTTGTAATCCTTGAACACTCTCAAACGCTCATGAATTTTTAATGCTAAAAGTGTTCCATCCATTATCTCCGTGTGTGGCGTCCGTCCGTCTGTACATATATTTTCTGTAGATCAATACAGTATATATACATATATATATATGATGCGGGGTCTCTGACCAAAATGGAATGCTGAAATACTTTTTTTTTTTACTAGTAGCACTTCAACACTGCACTGTCGAGTACAGTTATATATATATTTACATTACAGATATATATTGTATCTATAGCACCAGGAATGAGCACGTTCAATTCAATCAGAGAAGTAATCCCAGTAATTATTAAACACCGTCAATCTTACATTGTTCACTGTACCTTGGTTTTACCTCATCAAATAATAAATAACTCCCACTCTAAAGTACTCCCTACCCATAGGTATACAGATAGCATGTACTTCTATACCATTTTACCATTTCACAAGTAATTGATTAAATTATTTATCTAATTATAAGAGACAGTTAGATCCGCAGAGCTGTGAACCTACACATCCAAATCCATTAACGTAATTAACTCAAGCAAAACTCACTCACAAGTACCAACTCGAATAATACAACAAACTGTTTCAAAAGATTTCCATTTCAGAATTTCAGAGCTACATAAAAAGACTATATAGACTACATATAATGTATAACCACTAATCTATAGGTATGCAGTACAGTTACAGCTATGTATACTTTTTCAGATACAGTAGTAAAGGTGTACTAGGTGAGTCGAAGTACTTACTTGTAGTAAATTAAATTATAATAGCAATATCTAGTAGTCAATGGTAAATCATTGTGGATTGTAAATTGTGGTAAATGAAAATTTTAAAAGATTCTTTGGATGAACTGAGTCCTTAATCCTTATACTGTTAATAATGACTCTGAGCTCTAGAATGAAGGTGTATGTTGTATATATAATTATATATATATATATATATATATATTAGTTCTTTATCTTTTATGGTGTGGTAAAAAGTTGAGGTCAGCAGGAAGACGAGGCGATTTTCTTAAATGCTTGATGAGTCACGAAGAAGTAGATGAGGAAAATAGCATAAGCTATAGGGAAAACTATACGAGACACCACATCAATCGTTTTTGCCACCCGGATGGGATTCTCAATAATTCGTCGCCGCCACTGTCAAAAATAGAATCCAAGAAATTAATTCTACACTCTTTAAATTAAGTAACTCAGGATTCATTCTTGTTTAGAAATCACAAAGCAAAGACTAACATAGACTACGTCATCAAAGAATTGCAGTAAATACAATAAATAAATCAAAAATCAAAAAAAAAAAGAAGAGAGAAATACAAACACAAGATTATATTCTATCAAAAGTCCATATTAAACTTTTTTTTTCACGCGCATACTTGCACATCTCATCAACACGTCATTTCATTTATGAAAGGTGTCATGAATGTATAATTACTGAGATCCTGAAAAGATTTCCCATTCTACCCCAGGGAAAACCCAACAAAAGCCAAATGATTCGATGATTCTTAAATGATGATTTTCAAATCGAACTTCACAATCGATCCGAATCAAATTGGCGGAATTAGAATTATAATAAAAGTGCAATATATGTATGTATGTATTAAGAAAGGCATTTATAATGAGTCAGCCATAAGCGGAAAAGGATAAGACAAATCATACAGATAAGATGTGCAAGAATGGCTAAAAAAAATTGGCGTCTCGCACTGGCTTGGCACTGCTGGCATTATTGATTGACAAGATACTTAAGACTGGTGTGAGAAGTTTTTGAGGAAAATGTTTGTAAAAATTCATTCAAAAATAGAAAATAGACTAAATTCTATGAGCTCTACAAATACTACGGAGCAATCAACACTAGACACTAGAAAGTCTAATCAACAGATTATTTTAGATTATATAAGTTTGTCTACAAAATGCTATTAAGTAGTGAGCAAATGAAATAATGAAATAGGAAAAAAAGTGTCAAGGTCAACTAGAGTGTGTTTAAAGTGTTTTTTTTGCTGATATAGAGGAAAGTTGGTACTAATTAAATAAAGTCGGAAGAATATACGAAGTTGATTAAATAGATGAAGAAAGTGCCACATCGCGCATCGTAATCAGAATTAGTCATATACTATGTTTGTCTGTCTGTCTGCATCTGGATGAGTACAGGTGAGGGACAGAGAGAAGATGTCAGATCAAGTGTTGAGATTTTTGTTTGTTTGTTTGTTTTTTTTGGTGAATTACCGTAGGACTATTGCACCCACTATTGGCGGGATGAGTGGTGGGAGAAGTGCCACATCTTGTGCATGAAACGATTTCAGTTGGATGGTTACTTGGAGGAACTGGTGACATGGGCGAAGCTTGATTCACTTCACCTAACTTATTTGTCTAGAGATTGCAATAATATACAAAATTCATAACAAAATTTTGTAATTTTCAAATCATGGGCAATTCAATTCAATTCATCATTAAAGTAAATTTTGCAATTGCATTCCTTACATTACGTGATTGATGTACGTACATACTTGTTTTGGAAATAAGATTACTCAATACTCAGTACTCAATGCAGATTACTAGTAAGATACTGTATACTATTAAATACGTTACGAAATTGGTTCTAAGGCTACAATTTTGCTCATTCAGTTACATCATACAAGTGATTAGTAGAGGTTAAGTTAGATTAGAGTTTAGCTAATGAGTGGTTGGTGCATCTGCAACTGCGACTGCATTATAATTATTAGAGATATTAGATTGAGCATCGTGTCAGAATAAGATATACATATAAATATTATATATACTAGCACTGTACTGCAACTGCAAAGCGAAAGCTGCCAAAGCTTGGCCGCGTTTTGGAAAAAAGCTAAATTGCCAATGTAATGGTAGTAAAGATGAAATTAATTAATAATTATCACAATTTTTAGAGCTGCTATTTTTGTTGTTGTTAAAAACCAGTTTCAAATCAAAGAAAACACGCGGAAATACAGAAAAATAATGATGACGTTATATTTACCTCGCAAACTTGAGCAGATGACATGGGGGTATCCCGCTCATGAGCTCGCCTCGGCCTTTTCCGTCCAATGTAGTTGACAAAGACGAATTCTAAGAGGGAAGCGTAGATGAAGAACATGGAGAAGCCATCCCAAATATTCATGGCTTTCAAATCTGACACGACGGGCAGGGTCGCTCGGAAACCATTACTGAAAGACACATTCAATTATTACACTGCAATCCTGAGAAATCCGCCTTATTTGTTCAAAAGCACCTACCTACCTGATCGTAATCGTAGTACTTAATTAATTAGGTTCTAAATTATAAATTAGTGGCATCAAATTTACCTATTATTAAGATTGTGTGCATCAGCACTAATTTAAAACTCTGTCTGGTTGTAACGATCAACTATCAGAAAAAAGTATGATCCCGATGCGAGATAATTATAGACTAACATTGCAAACTAAACCATAGGTACCAATGCATACAGTTGATAGTATGTAGTATCAAACTGACAAAGACAAAGTGGCTGTAGAACCTGACCTGGTTGTGAAAAAATTCAGCATGGTAGTAACACCCAACATGACACGGGCAGGAACAGCATTCCACTCCAACCAAAAAGTGATAAATGATGAAGTGACAAGAATGATGTCCGGGATAAAGACGGTGGTGAAGTAAAAGTTTCGGTCCCGACTGAAGATCAGTTTTACCTCAAGACAACTGTAGTTTCCTACATGAGTCGAGAGATAGAGTAAAATAATAAAAATATGAGAATTAATTCATAACTACATACATCCAAACTTTGAAACAATCTAAAGTTCAGTCATTAACATTCATTATGTCTGGCTCAAAGTCACTCAAGCTGAAAAGAGCGAGAATAACACTCTTGGCTCCCTTCCACTTTAAAACTTGTTCAATTACTTAATCATCATAATATTGATGTTGCTACTAAAGTTAGCGAGTAATTGTGTCCATGTCCTAGATGATTAATGACCGAAATCAACAGGAATAATGAAAATGACGAAAGACGAACCTTGTCTAGATTCTATATACATATTAAATAGCAGAAGATAGTTTTTATAATAAATAGTCACTGAACTTACCCCTCCAGTGTGCAGAGTTACAAAGGCCAGTATTATTGGCTTCAAGGTAAGCGTTGAGTGTGGTCAAATTATCGGATTTCCTTAAGACACCAGTCTCTGTTTGCCACCTAAATTCCAATGTATCTTGCTCGTATGAAACTAAAGTGAATCGAATCAAATGCATCCATTCAGTAATTATGAATTTACAACCCAGTCAGACGTTATCAGCCAATAGTAAAGTTACATTAATTGTTAGGTAATTATGATTTACCTACAGAAGAAAGAATGAAATGATTAACGATTCTCAAATTCAACTTACTGCTTTCAATAGCAAATTTACATTGCGGGTCATCAAAGGGGAAAATGGGTAAATTTCCTTGGCAGGATAGTATGAGATGACGTCTGAAAGAATCAAAATTACAAAAATTAATGAAATATTTAAGCTTCTAAACGTTGAACGTTAACGGGTTCCTTTTGTTCGGGGTCCAATTTCAATACGATGCAACAAAAATTCAGTTTTGAAAATTACGAGTAGGCATCAGGTACTTCTACTTCACTTTTTATTACATTACTTTTTGTAAACTGCACATCTGTCATCTGTGACAGATCCGACGATCTGTCATCAGTCACTAATTAATAACTGGTACCTACTAATTCTTTTCACAGTTGCAAAAGTTTCAATTTTAGCCTTCACAGGTGACAGGACAGGAACCCCGGGCCCATCGTCATTGAGCCAAACTCAATGTTTGAAATTAGTGATTTACATTTTAGATGAATAAACCGAACTATTTTAGAAAGATAAACAATAAATTAATTGGAACTGTCTGGTATGATTTGTCTGCTGCTTTTTTTAACTTTCTTATCCAGTAGTAAGATGAAAGGTCAAAGGTAAAACATGAATAGGTATGTTGCTTTTGATTCTCTTGAGTTATAATTTATACATTTTCACTGACAGCGCACCACATGCGACGAATTTATTACGATTGACAGCCTCATCAATCATCATCATCATTCATTAAATTAGTTTTAGAGTTGGGCGAATCGGAATCGGAAGTCTGCAACGTGTCTATGCACTCCCTGACTATTACAACGGAAATTCCCGAGACTTTGATCATTCAAGGATAAGAAGCTGGGGGAGAAATTACGAGCTTGAGCCGAGGCCAAGACAAGTTGTAAAAAGTAACTGAGAGGATGGGTAATCAACTTTGGTTTATTTTGCCAATAGCCGCAGACCCTGGACAGAGCCTCTTGGACAGAGTGCAAGTTAAAGTTGAAAGTGAAGGTGAGGGGGAAGCGTCCATGTTGCATAAATAGTTGAAATATGTTCCTTGGGCATTATGGAAATATAAACTCCTCTTTTTCACTCTTGGGCTTTGGGGTCTGTCCAGTCTTTTACCATGTCTTGTAGACCCACTGTCCATTCGATCATAAATGGTCTAAGGGGGGACCCGAGAGCTCAATTCATTCTTTTTCACTCAATAAACTGGAATTTATCTTGGTAACAACTCTTCCAGAAGTGCATCATCATGGAATGAAAACGTTGACAAATCGTGTGAGGAAAAAATGAGGGCCATTTGGTGGATCGTTCGGAGATAGCCATGATGAATATTCTCTATAAAGGAGGTGTTAGGAACATCACCCAAAGTTCAAGTCCAACTGCAGCGAAGAACCAGAAGATCGACTTCATCATAATATTACTGGACGACTTGGATGTGGCCCTGCTGGTCTTTATGACAGTAGTTATCATCCTACAAATCACTGTTTTCTTCTTTATCGGGGCCTTGGGAGTAGCCACGTCCAACTCTACTCAACTTCCAGCCCTTTCTACTCATGGAGGTCTGTACAGTCAAAATGATCATTGAGCATCCTTCCTCCACGTCCTCATCCGGAAAAAATCCCCTTAGACAAAATACTCGAGGCAACCCCGTTTTTGTTGTGCACGTATTAATTAATCTGCACTGTTTAATTAACAATGCAATGCATACATTCAGAAAGTCAGGTATGTAGAATCTCTAATCTCTAATCATTCTTTATTGTTTAATAGCTGTCACTTTGAAGCACTACTATATTGATACTGCTTTAAAAAGAGTGCTCGAAATTAATTTAAGGAAATGTTTAATGAATAATTTGAATTATTAACATGCATACCTACATGTCTATTATTTTCTTAAGCCAAAAACAAAGTACCTATAATTATATGTTAGGTATTTTTAACTAGAAACCGATGTAGGTACCGTAAATCCTCTAATAGAACGCCCGCGTACTGTTCCATTCAGCCTCTCGGACCCCCGCGTACAATTAGAGACCCGCGTATTAATAGAGACCCGCGTAGTATAAGAGGATTTAAGGTAATTAAATCTACAAGACGTATTGTGTAAGTCAGAAAAACGTTTACTCTTTAACAGTTCAGTGAAATACAAAAAGGAAAACCTCAGATTGAAAGAATGTAAAATTGGGCCTTTCATTGTTGGAGGGTATCTTGTCCAAGGGCATTTTGTCCGGCATTCCCATCATCAGTGTCGAGACCACTAGTTCCAGGCGAGACCCAGACAGATGAACCAGCCAACGGCAGAAATAGAAGTAAAAGTAAAGCTGACAAAGAATCAAATGATTGGTGATGCGTATAAGTTTGTGGCTGACAGGGTGCTCGTGGAGATGCGAAAGATGAAGAAATTAGCTCCTATCTGTCTGGCAGTTATTATACAGCTGAGTGTAGGCGAGCTGACTATTCCCCAGACAGTATTTCATGCTTATTGATCTTCCATTTCTATTCTTAAGGCAACGTTTCTACAGCCCTCATGATTACGAATATTACCGTATGAAATGGAGCAAATTATTAACAACTCTTTTATAATATTTCAGTTTTCAACATTTTGAGGACTGGCTACTTGAACACGAATGAAATATAATGAATATTGAGGATCGAGGAGAGTTCTCATAACCAACCCTAGCCTCTAAAACTATCAAATCCCCAGAGTACCGTTTGAACAGCCCGTTATACACAGTAGCTGTGTATAATTATTCTAAATTATTGTTAAACTACGCTTTTCAAAAGTGCTCTTCAAACTTTTTTTTAATCAGCGGGAGCGTGACCTAAATTATTTTTGCTCCTTTTCCTCGTCACATTATATTGGGCACAGAAGTTTTGCAATAGCTTGTTGAAGAGCCACTTGTAAGAAATTTATAATTAATTTGATTGTTATTATTCTCACAAATAAATGCCATGCATTTGTACACATTGCATGGTCATTATTAGGCCATCAAACAGTAGGGTAGAAGCAGGTAATTGTGATCAGCTGGTAATTGTGCCCGATTAATTTTTTGTAAGGAAAACAAAAGAATAAATTCCCAGTATTATTTTACATTGGACTACAAGACCCGTTCGTCAAAAGTAACAC
>JAQFZC010003664.1:0-18172 GCA_034695205.1 Dicyrtoma fusca | reverse complement strand
TGATTTCTAGTTTTGGCCTTTTTTAAAATGGTGATTTCTAGTTTTGGCCTTTTTTAAAATGGTGATTTCTAGTTTTGACCTTTTTTAAAATGGAGAATTCTAGTCTTAAACCTTTTGAAACCGGCAATTTCTAGTTTTGACCTTTTTGAAAGTGTCAGTTACTATAGTTTTGAGTATTTTTAAAAAGGCTATTTTCTAGTTTTGACCTTTTTGAAAAAGTTAATTTGTAGAAAAAACACTTTTGCAAAGACTTATTTCCGTGGTTTATCAGTTCTGAACTGGTTAATATGTACATACCTACATATCCTTATTGTTATTGTTGAGTGTGTAAATCACAAGTTTGACCTAGATGGAATTTAAAACGTGAAAATGCAGTATTTTGAATAATTTAAAAAAGTGTAATTAGGACTGTTTACCTATTTATTCGATGGATATGGTCTACTCGTCACTATTAGCCCGCTGTTTAAAACCATGTAGTTACTTAGCTCGCTTTGCTTCTTATTGCCGAAGAGGGGCAAAGCGTATATGTACATAGTTGGGAAGTGCTTTTGGAAAGTAGTTACGTTCCGTTACGTTCCAATTCCCAGTTTGACAGGTTTGAGGGAAAAGCGGAATGCCGAGTGTAATGTGAATGGCGTAAAGTCCATGGAAGTGTAACTAACGCAAAGTCCATGTGTAAAAGTTAAGGCAAGTGTGGGAAGGGCAGAGATCGGAAGTTGATGGGACGGAAAGGAATGGGACAGAAGTCTATGAAAGCAGATTTTAAAAATCAGACTCACCTGCTGCTTCAGCGCATCCTCAACAGGTGCAGCCAACAAGAGTGTCGGAAGGCAGAAGTACAGAATCGTCAACTGAACCATTTTCCAAACAATTTCGAATTTACCTGCAAGTATAAATAAATATATAAATAACACCACAACATTTAGTTTCCATTCCAATCCATTTTCCATCCAAGCTTCCATCCACCCGTGCATTCACATAGTGTAAATAAGTAGGTACTTCTGGCAGAACATCGTAAACGCTCTAGAGTGAAGTGGCGTAAAAAGCGTCATTTTATAAATATGCCCTTTCTAAGAATTTACCAGGTTTTGAAATCTCAGTTTAAGTACTGACTCAGAATAAGTACCTAGATACCTATTTACCCATTTTGACACCTTTGAAGAACATTCTAATCCGCTATTGAGTTGAGACAGACATTTTGTAAAAGAAAAATGGCGAGTTTTTGCAGCAATTTTAGCAAATACATAGGTAAATCTTAGGATAAGTCCAATTTTAAAGATGTTAATTTTCGGTAGAATTTATAAAAACCCATCATCAAGTCTTATATCGCTGACTAAGATGCAAAATGACGCGTATCCATTGTTGCTTAAGTACAAAGTGACACGGAGGCAAAACTTTAAGATGCAAAATGGCGCATAACCATAAAAGCAGAAAAAGACTCAAAATCTCCTCATTTTTACAGCACATACAAGTACGAGGCGTTAAAAATGTTCTGAAATGGAAGTTTATTAAGGTTTCAAAAAGTGTAAATCGAGGCTTTGTATGGTTTCAAAAAGTGTAAATCAAAGTTTTGCATGTTTCAAAAATCTTAAATCGAGGTTTTGCATGGTTTCAAAAAGTGTAAATTGAGATTTTGCATGGTTTCTAAAACTGTAAATCGAGGTTTTGCACGTTTTGAAAAGTGCACAAATCAGTTTTTACACAGTGCTAAATGTGTGATTTAATCATTCTGTAAAGAAAACGGGTAAATTCTGTGCCCGTTTTTGAAGCGTTATGGATACGCGTCATTTTGAATCTGAGCGATAGACTAGGCCACCTACATGTATAGCTCTCACTCCGCCCCTAAAATCTAAATTTGAAATCAATATGAGCGTAATAAAAACGATTGCCGGATATAATGTGGGTCCTTGGGGCGAAATGAAGAACCTCAAAAAATCCCTTACGGCCATTTACCCGCATCTAGAGACTAGAGGCTATATACCTATACAAGAGACGCTATTTGCTATGTATTTAAAAGGTAGCTCTGCAATCTGCAATACACAGGTATTCCTACTGCTTCCCTTATTAGAATGGAGACTGTCTATCTACAACTATTACAATTACAATGCAATTCAGCCGAAGTCCTTGAGACACGCATCAAGTTCCTTTCTCCAATCGGACGGAGAGGCAATAAAAAGCAACACGAACGAGTGGCTACTGATATGAGAGGGGAAATGAAAGAAGAAGAAAAAAAAAGAAAAAAAAGATGAGATAATGCAATCTACTTGGCTCCATTTGCTCACCTTATTTTTATTTTGAAAATCACGTCAACTCCCGGAGGAGTCCGAGGAAGGATTTGGAAGTGAACGTGTCTTTGAAGCGCCCTTGCCGCTTGATTTGTCCCTTCTGGGAAGAAAGTGAATGGCTGACTGATCCTGAGTGGTCCACAATCCTTGAGCCTTCGTCTAAATAAATTAGAGAAGAAACAACACCGTCATCCGCACTGTCCTTTCCTTTCCTTTTAGTCCCTTTCCGTGAGTCTCAATTAACTATTCACTATACTTTTACTTTACTTATCGTTAGATGCAATCCTGATCATCAGACCCAATTTAATTCAATTTAGTTTACTACCAAGACCATCCATACCTGTTTGCGGCCATCTTTCACGGGATGCATGTTTTAACCTATTCGGCACTGGGACACTACCAGTGAAAGAATGATTTAAAAAAGTGTTTTTTCTATGAAGGGACCTTTTTTGAACAGGTTAAAACTAGAAATTAACATTTTCAAAACGGTGACAACTACAAATGAACACTTTAAGAAAGGTTAAAACCGCAAATTAACCTTTCCAAAAACAATCAAAACTATAGTATGGAAAACTTTCAAAAAGGTCAAGCTCAGAATTTAACAAAGTCACATTTCTAAAAAGGTCAAGAAATATAAAAGAACATTTTATAAAATGTCAAAACTTGAAATTAGCACTTTCAAAAAGGGCAAAACTAGAAATTAACACTTTTAAAAAGGGCAAAACTTGAGATTAAAACTTTCAAAAAGGGCAAAACTTGAAATTAACAGTTTCAAAATGCTGTAAAACTTTATAAATTACCGTTTCGAAAAGGTTCAATTATTTGTTCGACATGTGATTGATCGAATGGGCAAATGATAGCTCGACAGCTCAAAGTTCGACAGACTTTCTGTTCGACAACAAATGCTCTGTCATCATTGATCGATCATTTACCAATCGACCAAATAGCTTCGAGCATGCACAGTGTATTATTGTAACTAACTGTGGGCCATATCAATATGCAACAATACATAGCAACAGTAATAATTAGATGAGACTTGACGGAACAGAAACTGTCTCCAGTTTTAACTGTAATAGCCTCGTGAATTCGCTGTGTGGATTCTGACCATCATGCAATTTTATTACCTTTAGGTACATTTTAAACTAGCTTCCTGAATCTGTCTTTTAGTCTGTCGGGTCCCTTGCTTTATGGGCATTTTAATAAATGCTGTTTTGAAACTATCTTTTTACTTTCTTTTGGAAAAGCTGAGAATGCAATCTACATGTACATAGGTATGTACGGGTGTTGCTTCTTTTCAAAAATTACAGCTACGACAGTAACAGTTTTAATACTCCGTTTTGCAAAATTTCAGAGAGGAAATATTATGAATATTTTACATTTTGTGTAAATTCGACATTTTATTCGTTCAAAAAGAACAAATTTCTAGCTACATAAAGTTTTGAAAGAAACTAGAAGTGAAAGGGACTTGTTTTGCCTGGATTTGAAGTGGAAATGAGACTGAATTGGTGGTTTTTAAATGGGGAAACAAAAAGTAGATTGAAAAGACAATTTGAAGGTTTAGAAAAGATGAGAAATTGTGGTTTGGAAATGAAAATAGTTACCTGAGTGTCTGTTGAATATGACGGAAGGAAGAGCTGGACACTGAGTTGCGACTGAGAGAAAGTGAGTGAAAGTAAATTGGAGGAAAGAAAGTGAATGTGCTTCTACTGACACTGTCCTCCGTCAACTGCCCTCTCAGCTCCGTCCGTCCTCCTTTATTTACTTCCCTCGCCCACCGTCAACCGTCGCCAGCCACCCCGAGCAATTAGCCACCGCCACCCCACTAACACACTTTCCCCCCAGCCAACGCAAACCGAGACGAGCAGAAGCCCAGCCACCCCTCCTTTCTCCACTTTCTCTCCCTGCACACTCACTCACAGGAGGAATCGAAGCCAGAAGCTGCCATGAGGTGAACATGCAAAATACCTAGTTAATATTACCTTTCGGTATCTCACACTCGATTTTAACTACCTATATTTTTTACAGGGTTCTTCTATTAACATTATACATATATTACATACCTAATAGAGCAATCTACCGTTCCAAACAAAAGCGGACGTTTTACAATCATTTTTAATCCTTTAAAGCCATACAAATTTTCTATACTTTTACATCCTTTTAATAGCATATAAATACGATACTGATTGTATATACCTCTATAACTCCAAGTCAAATGTTAAATATAGTTGACCAGTTTTTAAATTAAATAGAAAGTTTTGCAGTACTGAACTTTGTAATAAAGTGTAAACCGGATATTTTATATTTTGCATCTTTTCAAAATCATGTAAATTGTTCATTTTGCACCTTTTCAAAATCATGCAAATTGTTCATTTTGCATCTTTTCAAAATCATGCAAATTGATCATTTTGCACCTTTTCAAAATCATGCAAATTGATCGTTTTGCACGTTTTCAAAATCATGCATATTTATCATTTTGCACCTTTTCAAAATCAAGCAAATAGACCATTTTGCACCTTTTCAAAGTCAGGAACCGGGCAGAACAGTGTGGCCAAAATATCATTCAACTTCGTATAATACATCTTTTTTTAAAACAATTTTGCATACACTATTTTGTCTCTGCCATATTTTGTCCTACACTATTTTTGCCTCCACTTTTTTGTCGCTACACCATTTTTTCCGTACATTGTTTTGGCCACACTAAACTGTTTAATCTCCTACCCACATTTTCCACCTGTTGTTAGTCCTACATACTATAGTACCTGCATCCGTATTCGGTATGGAATCCAAGGGAAAGGGCAGTAAACTTAATTGGGATTTTCTTTGGGCAGTGTGTGTCCACTGTTGGAGTAGTGTGTGCATATAGATTCATAATTAACCGGACCTTAGTGACCAACCTAAGTGCTTTACAGCTTCCTTCTTTTCTTACCCATATGCCCATTAATCCATGTCTTCTGGAAACAATTCCTGGATGCCAGGCCATTGCATTGTACATGTTGCAATAATGAAACTAGCTTCCACTCAACTGGAAGTACTGAGCACTTAAAAGAATACATTTTACTAAAAATTATTACTATTATCGGGAAGGGATAATCTTTTTTTTTATCTCCAGACATCCTTTTAGTGTCTCCTTGTATTCCTTTCTCCTCCATATTTTGCCTTTCCCTTCACTTTACTTTTCTTCTTTGGACTTTTTATTCTCTCTTTCTCAAACACAGTCTGTCCCACTTCCCATGCAAATAAAACCAAAGTTTCCCAAACAGCTCCCCATGTTTTCACAGTCCAAGGGACAGACGGCTCATGATTACCTACTCTCCTTGCAAACTTCCTACACAATACGCGTGTCAACCCTTCATGAAGAAGCAAAATGAGCTACAGTAGCTACCATAGCAACGATCACTGAATAGTGAACCAATTAAAGTGACTAAATGGTCTCTTTTTCAACATAAACTGGCCAAAAGTTGAGATTTTGAAAACTTCCATCGTTTCAGGGACATTTTTTGGGAGCTTATTGCTCTAATAATACGAATGCCTTACTTTGCTCCTTTGCTCATGAAAATGTCGACAAAACTAACGATTACATTTTAGTTGAAAAAAAGTTTGCAATACGCAGAGATAATGCATATGTGGAGCTTGGAGCTCCTTTTGTGAGTGAATTGTGAACGTCATTGCATTGGACGTATTGGTGGTTCGTGAGGGAAAGGAAAGGTGTTGGGGAAAGTAAAAAGTAAATAAAGTTTGACAAGGGAAAGATGGCTCATCAACTTCTTTGGCGGATGTTGTAAACTAAATAGAATGACGTCAGCTGTTTAATGCGACGGACGCTTGCGGTTCCATTAAAAATCCTCCGTATCTTTCAGATAATAATCCAGAGAGCCTTTTAACATTCTAATTCCCAGCTCTTTACTAATCTTCCTTCGGCTCCAGATCCAACAGATGAGTTACCCCCATTTCTGCTTCAACAACCCACCTTAGCCACTACTTTCCAGTCCTAATTTCCCCTATTACACATATTTCCCATCATTTGAAAAGTAAATCTTGCTCGTCAAGTGTGTACTTAAAACGTTAAAAGAGCCAAACATCTACTTACATGTCTGGTAGCCATCAAGGAAATTCGCATCTTCCTATGCTATTTCTTATTTACTTTATAGTACACAGTCAAATTCGGGGGCATTTCAGTTGCGACAATGTAATAGGGAAAACATACATGTTATTTCCAGAACGGTAGATCTCCTGTTTTGTAGTTTCTGGAAAGTGTAAATATCATGTTTTGCATTTGTTTAAGAAGTAAATAACACGTTTTGCAGTTTCTAGAAAGTGTACACTGCACCAAATCACCACATCATAACAAAAGTGAGTCCATTTTTACTAGTTTTAACTGCATCATTTTGATGCATTTGAATGCATCATAATGATGCGTAAAAGATGAAGTTTAGATGAGTTTCTTAATAAGATAGGGAATTAACATGGGCTAAAAGTGGACCTCATCATAACTTCATCAAGAACTCATCATAATGATGCGTTTATAACTATTAAAAATGGACTCACTTTTTCGCAACATGATACGGTTATGATGGTATTTGGTAGAGTGTAGATATCATGTTTTGCAGTTTCTAGAAAGTGTAAATATCATGTTTTGCATTTGTTTAAGAAGCAAATATCATGTTTTGCATTTGTTTAAGAAGCAAATATCATGTTTTGCAGTTTCTAGAAAGTGTAAATGCCATGTTTTGTATTTGTTTAAGTAGTAAATATAATATTTTGCAGTTTCTAGAAGGTGTAGAAATCAGGTTTTGCGTATTTTGAATGCCTGCAGTCATAACTTTTGTGCTTGTTGCTTGTTGACAGAATTCAACAGTGAACTTCTTGCGCAGTTGTGCAAACTCGTACATATATTCTGGTTGTGTTGAAAGACTGGTCTTGTGACGCAAACGAGGTAATATTTGGAAAGCCCTTGGAAAAGGTGTGAAGAATATAGACACGTTGGAAAGTGTAAGTCCGTAATTGGGTGGACGCATAGGGTGTATAATTATATTGATTTGATGGGTGTTAAAGGAGACTGATGAGGTGATAAATGGCTATTTAATTGCCTCGAGATAAAGTTAGTGTGATCATGTTATTTTATTTTATTGCTTCCCATTATTTTTTCTCCGCCGTCTCCAGTTCCATTAAATTACACAATTACACACTCTTCCATTGATGGCCCCCCATCCTGGGGGACGTCCGGATATGTACAATCTGCAGGGCTCGCTCTATCCGTGTGGAAGCTGGAAGATGAAATCAACGAGGGAATTGAGCAAATAATACATAATACATATGCTAATTCAAAGGAGAGCGTCCTTCCTTCTCTTCCTCTTTCGCAATCACAATCCCTTTTTCCCAGTCCTTCTTCTACGGCGGACAGTATTGGGATCTCATTCTCCCACAAACAATCCCGGAAATTAATAGCTAAGGACAAAATTAAAATGACCACAATTTAGCTCTCTCACCTACTTTTTTTGGTTCACCGTTAGTCTCCCATTAGCTTCAAGATTTTTATGGTCGTCAGGATACCTTCTAATTTTAGTCGTTGGCACCAACTTAACCTATTCGCAACTGGTAAACCATTAAGCTATTTACTGTTTATACATATCTACTACAATTTAACACTTTCAAAAGGTGTAAGATTAGGAATTGACATTTACGAAAAGGTATCAAACTAGCAAAACACTTTTACAGAGGTAAAAACTAGAAATTAACGCTTTTAAAAAGGTGCTAAGTTAGAAATTAGCCCTTTCAAAAAGGTCAAAACTAGAAATCAACGGTTTCAAAAAGGTCAAAACCAGAAATCAACTGTTTCAAAAAGGTCAAAACTAGAAATCAACTGTTTCAAAAAGGTCAAAACTAGAAATCAACTGTTTCAAAAAGGTCAAAACTAGAAACCAACACTTTCAAAAAGGTGCTAAACTAGAAATTATCCCTTTTAGAAAGGTCAAAACGGGAAATCAACATTTTTCAAAAGGTGTTACAGTAGATATACTGCTGTTACGAAAAGGTTAAAGTGTTTTGATGTCTGCCTGACCAGGGAAATAAAGATTGGACGGTGAGGAAATAAAGGGACAAGGGAGGAGGGAGTGGAGATGCATGTTAATTTAAAATCCATTTAATTTGATTTTCTCTTGTATTTCCATTCCATTACTTGTTATTGCTTCCTGGCCATGGAGTTAAGTATGCATGAATGCGACTTTAATGAGATCAGGGAATTCAGACGCCCCGTTCAGTAGCTTCCTATTTCAATTTCTGGGCAAAAAGGGTAGGGTTCGTTCATAAACTACCTCAGAAACACCCCCCCCCCCACATTGCACTGAATCACAGGCTGGCTTCTAGCCCCCCCCCCGACACCATTACCTGCTGCATCAAGGTAATCTGTGGACGTTCCCCGGCTACTTTGCCGTCCCTAGTTATCTGGTTGATTTGTCTCAGGTTTCCTTTGCTCCCTTCTATCTTCCTTCCCTACAGAGTCCATACGTACAGCGTGCTTCCAGCGAATTATTTGTTCAAGTACTTGCGTAAATTAGTGAATTACTCCGTATTTCATAATTGCGCCACAGTTATGTATTGGACTAAACCCACTTTATTCACAAATTGTCCAATTTATACCGAAATTGCTTTGCTTTTCAAAACTGAATACATTAATTTATCAATTCTGTACAAAATGCTTTTAACCTTTTCGAAACGGTACTGTATCTAGTTTTGCATCTTTTTGAAAGTGTTAATTTCTTGTTTTACATCTTTTTGAAAGTGTTAATTTCTTGTTTTACAACTTTTTGAAAGTGTTAATTTCATGTTTTAGCCTTTTTGAAAGTGTTAGTTACGCGCTTCGAATGGCTTTTGAAAAAATGTCATTTCTAGTTGGTACCGTTTTGAAAAAGTTAATTTCTAGAAAAAGCACTTTTGCCAAGCATTCTTTCCATGGTTTCTCAGTTGCGAACAGTAAAAGAAAAGTAATTTCTATGAAAATACTTTGGTTATAGGGTTTTCAGGATTTCAAATAAAGCTGATATTTTGATTACTGTGGATCTTTTGTGAAAGGGAAATTGAGAGAAAGAGGGAGGGTTGACTATTGGGAGATTCCCGGTGGTGTCCCACTGAGCCATTAAGGGCAAAAACTGTGTACAAATAGACGTCGCACTCAATGATTGAAAGCTTGGAACTTGATCACTCATTCAACCTCGAGCGGCTTTATTGCGCTTCCAAAAGCCTACAGTTACGGTATTTATTACTCTATCTGTATAGCGTCACTCCCAAGCGTGGAAGATGGGCTTTACGGTGAGACTAATGAGTAGTGAAGAGCATGGAATTCATACTACTCCATAACAACATCCAATTACCTACGTTTTGATTTTTCTAGAATTTTGTTTTCCCCTTGTTTTGGATTACAGTAGTAGCTCTTTGTTAGAGCCAATAATAAATTGGCATTTAATTCTAAAATCTGTAGAGCCGAGAGAAAGTATAGCCTTTTGGGGCTTCAAACAATCCTCAGATAATGACATAGAACAAAAAAGATCCTTCAACTATATACAATGTGAAACACACACGCTTGGATTTTTTAACAGCTATTCCGTTCAATTGTCAAGTTTTGAAGCTTCCAGGTATTTAATAATACGCAATGCTATAAACTATCACCTGTGCCTGTGATACTCAATACGCTTCCGACTTCTTCTGTATAAAAATTGAGAAAAAATACATTGACAAAATGAAAGCGAGATTCATACAGTATTTCCTCTAGGAAGCAAGTTTTACCTTATCAGCAGTGAGTAAAAGACACGGTGAACTGAGGGTGTAGTAAAAACAAGAAGGAGGAAATAATGAATAAGAGAACAAGACAAAAAAGTATGGGGGGAGACAGGGAGATAAAAAGTCTGCTTCCATTATTTTGACTGCCGAAGGTCCGTTCATAAACTTCGCCCATTATTAAGTTTAGATTCAGTTGGTGTAAGGGTTACGGTAGTGCTTGAACCTGTGTACACTTCCCATTTAACCCTTTTGAAACGGTAATATACTTAGTTGAATGTTTTTGAAAAAGGGGAATTTCTAGTTTTAACTCTTTTGAAAACGTGTTATTTACTAGTTTTGACTCTTTTGAAAACGTGTTATTTACTAGTTTTGACCGGTTTGAAAAAGTGTTATTTGCTAGTTTTGACTCTTTTGAAAACACGTTATTTGCTAGTTTTGACTCTTTTGAAAACGTGTTATTTGCTAGTTTTGACTCTTTTGAAAACGCGTTATTTGCTAGTTTTGACTCTTTTGAAAACGTGTTATTTACTAGTTTTGACCGTTTTGAAAAAGTTAATTTATAGAATTAAAGACTTTTACAGAGCATTTTTTCCATGGTTTCCCAGTAGCAAATAGGTTTACCTGAAATTGCGGCAAGTGAAGCAAGCACAAATTTCCAAAAGGTGCAAACGTAATTTATGGAGGGAGCCTATAATTGATTGGCGATGCTACTCGACTTAATTTGAAGGCAATCCTTCATATTATGTGTATTACGTAATTATACAGTTGATGGTGGGTGAACGGGTAAAATTTCTGAAAATCTTGTAGACCCTGGAATAGATATATAGATATAGATGATGCCTACTATTAAATCCTATTTCTTGTCATGACTACTGGGCTGTCCACAAATGAAGTTTGAATTTTTCTAGAATTCCGGACACCTTTACCCCGCTTCAGTTTCGATTTACTTAAAAATTCACAATAGAGCGTATATTATCATTATAGGGAAAGTTTACCGGGCAAAAGTTGCAGCTCTCTTTGAAAAGTTGATTTGTGGACGAGTCATAATAATGCAATGGGAAAAATGGGAATAAACGGTCCCTTGGGATTCCATCTGCATTCTTTTTCAATTTCCTGTTCGTATCTGCCCCAAAGAATGTTCCTTTTCTCATTGATTGGCCAAAGATTTCAAGTTCTGTGACAGCTTTCCTTCAACTATGCGTGTCCTCGAAAAATATGAGTTGGTGCTTTTCCTCTGATCTTTGCTTCGGTGCTCTGTAAGGACAGACAGACGTCACGTCGCGGATCTTTTCACTCGCTTTATAGCCATCGCATTGCACCATCGTACACTACCTATACATATATGTAATTATAAATAATTAAAATAATATATGATTTCAATGATATAATGTCTAATGTCTAAGTCTCACAATTAGAATGCTCGGTCCCACGGCCTTTTACATAGTAAAGCTGGTCCGTACAATTTACAGATATGCCTATTTGTACGTAGATGCAGTAAAACGTCACAACTAAACACGCAGAGCTTGAGGAAAATTCACAATGTACAGTGTAATAAATTCAATTTTGTCCACGTCTGCTTGGCTGGACATGAGAGAAAGCAGAATGAAGGACAAAGTACCCACATAACCCTCATAATTAAATGTTTTATTCTGTGCCCAGTCATTTTTCGATTTTCTTTTGCCCTCGCTCATTGCAATCCCTATTCATGGCTTGTCTTCCTTCAAAAGTTCCCTTTTTGCTCCCAGGAAGAAACAGGATGTATGTACTACTGTTACTGTTGTGAGCCGACTGCAGAAGGAATGTCAACTGGACCATAATTTGGTCGTATTGGAAAATTGACTATGCCATGACAAGAGACATGATGATGGAGGAAGGAGAATCAAAGCAATCAAAGAGATGTGCACGTTTCAAGCATTTTAAGCCACACAAATGTGGACATTGTGCTCATACACACGATACAAAGCCATGAAATTCTTCATCGAATTTAGATTCACAATGCTTTACGTTACATGTGTGTATTTCCTGACCCGAGCTTCCAATCCACAAAATTTACTTTCCCATTCCCATCCAACAAAAACCAAATTTGCCAACGCAGACGAAATATTACTGTAACATCGTGTTGTGACTTCTTAAAGCGGATATTGTGTATATACCTACACAATATGTCTACTAAAATATTATCTTCAAAGGTCATCTGCTGAGCAAGAAAGCGAACACATGTATTAAAGAAATAGTTAGTTAGAAGCTCAATTCAAAATAAATTGTCCTGAGGCTATGGAGTAGACTGGAGATTTAAATAATATATTATGTAGGTAGGCGACTTTTTAAATCCAAGGCAAATTCAAGCAGCACAGCTCCAGCTACAACGGTCACGTAGAAGTATTCGATAGTGCACTATGGGCACTATCATTTATTATTTCTAATTTTCTAATAACTGTACTGTAAGTAGTAATTGCTAGTGTAATTTTTACAGAAGTGAGATTTTTATCAACTACCTACTTGATTTCGAAAAAGTTGAACTTAGCTAACGTCAAAAATTACGAGTTTTATCTATAATTTAATCCGGACTCGTGACGTAATTTTATTAAGTCTGCAAAAGAATGAAGGACAACACACCTCCAGACAAAATGCTCCCGATACCGAACTTGTACAAAACGCTCCCAAGTTCCCAAGGGGCCGTTCATTTATTACATAACGGGTACTGGGGTCGGTGGTAGTTAGTAAAAGCGTTACAGAGCGTTACAGGGTTCGGTGGTTCCCCTGTACAGACGATATGTAACGTAATAATCGTAGCGATTTTAATATTATTTTCTTCACTTTTGTGCGTTATTTGGAATTTGACATTTGACTTGCCCTTCCTTACCCCTCCACTAAAATTGATATGGAATTTGTGCCGTCAATTTCCCTTCCCCTCAAACGGATTTAAATTTTTCGTCCTAGACCTCCACGCATTTTTGAAAATATTGTCGACAATTGTAATCGCCAAATTAAGTGAGGGAAACTAGGGTTTCAAAGTGTACGTCATAACAAAAGTGAGTCCATTTTTAATAGTTATAACTGCATCATTTTGATGCATTTGAATGCATCATAATGATGAGGAAAAGATGAAATCTAGATACGTTTCTTAATAAGATAGGGAATTAACATGGGCTAAAAGTGGGCCTCATCATAACTTCATCAAGAACTCCTCAATGATGCGTTTATAACTATTAAAAATGGACTCACTTTTTCGTAAAATGATGCGGTTATGATGGTATTTGGTAGAGTGTAGGTATACTACTCAATATGATTAATTCAAAATTGTAGTTAATATCTAATTACCAACTCACGCACAAGTTTTTTCATTTTAAACAAAGCCAAGTTTCATAAAAATGCGAGTTTGTTTAATCGGTTTGTGGATACTACTTGCCAGGTAGAAATTATCAGTTAACTGTAAATTGATTAGCCAAAACATTCCTCGAAATTTGACTCACGAAAGTTATGGAGTAAAATCCCGGCCTCTTATAGAAGGGTGAAAACTGGATGATTTTGACCTGACAGTATTCACATTGCTATTGGAAGACTGTGATGGTCCTTAACAGACCGTTGGTTAAAAGTCCGCCGAATTGTAGCCCTTACCATGATCCTAATGTATCTGCCCTCTGCTAACTTCGTTTGAATGCCCAGAATTTTGATTTCGAATAGTAACTTTACTCCATTATCCTGTGTTTCATTGTTTCATTACCTGAGATGTTTTCATAAATTATTTATAATTTCTCATAATTACAATTTTAATGCGTTGTATTTTACTTTTTTTGCACTCTAGCGGCCTGCAATGTGATGTCCTTGCACTCTGGTGACTTGCACTCTTATGGCATGCACTCTTGTGTCCATGCACTCTAGTGGCCTTACACTCTCGCGGCATGCACTCTTATGGCGTACACTCTTGTGTTCATACACTCTTGTGACTACACTCTTGTGGCTTGCACTCTTGTTGAAACACTCTTCGGTCCGGTTACCTTTATTATTTCTAATTTTCTAATAACTGTACTGTAAGTAGTAAGCACTGGTGTAATTATTACGGATTTAAAATTTTTATCAACTACCTTGTTAATTTCAAAGAAGTTAAAAATAACTAACGTCGAAAATTACGCATTTAGACTTTAATTTAATTCAAACTCGTGACCGAGTTGCACGGAAATGGCAAGGAAATTCATTTTCCTACTTCGGATATTCAGCATGGTTCCCCATGCTGAATCTTTGGCTGAGCTTTGGCTCGAGTTTAATGTAAAGTTCGAAAATTATCAACTAATAACTAGCGCAAACGAAGGCGACGACAATGAAGACGAATCACCAGCATCGGAAAATCAGATGCTGCACGTTTAGGAAAATCAGTTCACAGGCAAAAAAAGAGAACTTTCGGAAATGCAAGTTACAATACAAAAGATAAGCCAATACCTCATAAAGAGTAATAGCTATTAAAACTTAATTAACCAATAACCATAATGCTTTCGCATTTTGCAATTTAAAAAAGTCCTAGATGTTTAGAATTTAACCATGGATTCATTTATTAATTTAACATTTAACAAATTAAACGGGTACGGTCCATCAAAATGAATGATGTAATTAACTAAATTAAATAAAATTATAATGGAATGGCTATTAGCAGTACTAATTGGCTGATTTTAAGTTAATTAATCTATAGAAAGTATGTACGTAAGTACACAAATGCAGTAGCAGCGAGGTTCTTCCGTACTAGTATGTAAGTAATTTTGATTTTAATTTTTGCTAAATTAATACACGGGAGTGGACCGAACCTTGTCGACATGGTCTCGAATCTGTCTCCTAAGCCAAAGGATTCGTTCAGAGTTCGCAAGTTCATGCCAGGACCCCAAGTCAACTTCTATTACGGAAAGACCAAAGCCAGCTATTATTTTGGATTCTAGAGCGTAGATCCCACGAAGTCTTCCTGTGTTACTTGAGTAAGCTTTCCTTCCATAAACTTTTATTAAAATTCTGCAGACATAAAAAACAATTAAGTTGTTAACGCTGCCACAAGCCATCTAGATCTTCATGAGTCAGCTGCAACACTAAAGTAACATAAACATTCATGCAAGATGTCAAAAAAAGGAGTCCCTTTCTTTATTTCCTACTTCTCAGTCGTACGATGATTTTAACAAAACATAGAATGTGAAGAAATTTAATTAATGAAGAAGTTTTTGCAAAAACATCATTGAAATCACATCGTTTTTGCAAAGCCTAAAATTCAGAGACCAAAATTATGGACAAAATAGTATTGCACAAAAATCCAATTAATCAAAAATACAAACCAAAAATTTGTACAGTTATACAAATTTCCAATTACGCGTTTTAAAAAAGCAGGAATGAGAGGAACCATTTTCTTATGCAATTCTAAAAGTTACATAGAAAACGTATTCTAAAGAGCAGAACGCATTCGCAATTTTGACCGAATTGTTTTAAAACCATTTTTCGTACTTTTTCATTTTTGTAAAAACAATTTATACTTGCTCAAATACAAAAAATGAATATAAGCATTTTTTAATTTGATTAGTATGCTTACTACGTAGTGCTATTTTTCTCTAATTTTGGTTTCCATACCGTTGTTTTTGCAAACAGTTCCTATTTCAAAACTTTTTTCGCCAAAAAATTTAAAGTTTTATCAAAGCCATCGTTGTGGCTGAGAAGTTATTAGGAATTAAAATAGTGGACTTCTTTCTGGCAAACTCTGTACGTATGTTTATATTTGATCTTACACTTGATCTGGTTTTTTAATATGCTCTAACTTTATGGATTGACGATCTTGAACTGCCAAGGGGAACCCAACTTGACGTATCCCAACGCAATAATCTAAAATAAAAGAATCAAGCAAACAAAATCATAATAAATTTTAAAACGCAATAGTGGAATATATTAAATTTATAAAGTTCTTTATACATTAATAGCAATAATATTATCATACGACAGTCTTACCGATATAGACTCCCTCGTGCATGATGCCGCTCATAACATTAGAATCTCTCCCCAGTGCATCCTGAAGTGCCCTTTTCAACACACGCAGACGCTTCGCTTTTGCATCCATTAACTCACGAGTCTTGGCCCTCCACTTTTCCACCTTTTAATTAAAAAGCATCAACTCTTTACAACACTTATAATTGAATGACTTACTGCAGAATATATAAATTTAGTTAGAACGATACAGCTAAAAACTGAAAGTGACCATGGATACGGGAGGCATGGGTCCGTTGTATTCTGGATGCAAGTGTTTCAAGGCATTGTGAACCATAATAAAGGCGAAAGGCCCACTGCGTCTGTACCAGCTCTTGAGATTAGGGAAATTGTCTGGAGAAAATATTCGATGAAGTAATGTTGTGGGGAGAACGTTCAGGGCTAAGAAGTGGACGGCCAATTCTATGTCTTGCGTTGAAGTTTTCTGGTTAGAAGTTTTAATAAAATCGTTTGAAAAATAAAACTCACAGTATTTACATGACGAACCTTTCCTACCAGTACTTTTCTGTATTTTGTTTTTTACTTGAAAATAATATGTGTGGTCCACAAGTAAAGGTTCCAAAGCGTTCCATTTTTCCGGTTTGTAATTAGCACTCGAGAATTCTCGCACTATGTCCCGGAAGGCTGAGTCATCGTGTAGAATTATTTTTGGATCCGATAAAACTATGTCCGCGATATACTCAATGATGTCAATGTTCACATGTTCCTGCAATAATCAAATAATAAGAATAAAAATAAACTAAGGAATAAACATGTAAAAGAACAATTAGAGTAAGAAATGCCAACCTAGAAAGTTTTACACTTACAAGAAAGGAAATATATTTGAAGCACGACAGCACAAGTTTAAAATCCGAATGGTGAGCCTTTACAATTCTATTACAGGCAGCCTCCAGAAAATCTTCGGTATTACAATGTTTGAATAACCTATTTTTAGATATGTTTGTACAAGCACTCAGTAAAAGGTATAACTCTTTCAACTCAATCAAATGAATATTATTTGCCACAATCCTGAAGCAAGCGTCTATTATTTTGCTGATTTCCGGTAGATTGAATTTTGAATGCCTTACAGACCTCAGGATGCTATTAGCCTGCCTGTAATTTAATTTCCTCTGTCGATGCACTATAAGCTCTAGAATCTTTTTCACTGCTTTTTCCGGTGCATGTGTTTCCATTGCAAACCGTAAACAGTCAACTAGTTCACACAGATTTGCTTCTTTAAGTTGAGTATCTAGCTGACTCTTGAATGTGATGGGGAGGTTTAAGGCAAGTGCTTCGGAGAGCGATGACCGCGATATTTCCGACATGTGTTCCAGAAAGAAGTTTAAATAGATGATGTTAGTGAGACTGAAAGGCCTCGTATGTTCTGAGAGGAGACGAAGAAGTATTTGAAGTGTCGGATGGGTCCCTGGTGCGTTGAGATAAACGAAGAGAGACGTTACTCTGATGAGCTTTTCAACAGTAAGATTGCTGCAGTATTTTTCAACTACCCGGCATAGCTTCCCCATACCGACGCTACTTAGAAGGCGTTTCTTATCGGACACGCTTAGTCTACAATATCAATGACAAAATTTAAATTAAATAAATTGATCTCATTAGAACGCGCTGTAAATACTGAACTTACTGAAGACCGATCTATAAAATGTAGTACTTTTATAAAACATAATCAGGGTTTTGGAACGAGTAAGGTAGGTAGGTAAATAAAATTGGGAGGTAAATCTTGCTTTTTATGAAAGTATTTTAAAAGCCAAGGTTAAACTGGCGTAATGCATAAAATTATTAAATTGACCTTCAAATATTTCGTGATTTTGTAATATAATAATTTAGTTTTTAGAAGTTTGTATTAACTTTCGGACACATTAATTTGTTATGCACCCAGTTACACATGTAGTATGTACATTGGCTGTTCGTGAATAATCCTTCCAAAAATCCAAAATACCGTGAAAATTCAAAAGATGGCTGGGTTTTAGACCTAATAAACCATAGTAATAGTAGAGATGGGCGGATCCTAAAGATCGCCTATATTCTAAAGTTTAGAAATCAAGTAAAGGAATATGTACTCAACAATTTAGATACGAATATAAAGCCAATACATACAACGAACAGTGTAC
>JAQFZC010003663.1:0-18172 GCA_034695205.1 Dicyrtoma fusca | reverse complement strand
CCATTCTATCTGCCTATCTCCTCTGCTCTCTTCTCTTCTCCTCTCTACTTGCACAAGTTTCGTTTCAAGGTAGGTACGTTCCTTTGAATCTGACAAGCACTCAACTTCACTTCTGACTCTCCTTCCCCTCCCTCCCATCCACAATCCACACACTATCTACCCTCATTGCCTCATCGCTCACTTCAGTACTACAGTACATAGGTACTACAGAAACAGAAGATTCAGTCCCTACATACATACAAGAGCTTACAAAACGTGGGGAGAGGAGACGAGTCGAGAAGGGAAGAGAAGAGAAGATAGCACTATACATAGAATTACACACGTACAGGGGTTTGAATCTTCCATCCAACACAATTTTACGATGGCTATAGGTATAGCCGCCTCCCTCAGTGCAATGTGCCATGGAAATACCATGAAAGACAGACAAATATACCAAATGTAAGCCGTGTGTACTCCCAACACCGAAATTCAACGCCGTCTCTCCCTCCCTCTCCCTTCTTCACTTTAATGCTGGCACAGAGATGTATGTACGTATGTACATAAAGAAAGGACTGAAAGAACTGGAATTGAATGCATGGAAGCCCCTCAACCTCCACTTCCCTCTCTCATTCTGTTTTTTATTCTCGCTTTTTTCTACAAATTCAACTCGTCTTTCTACCCTTACCCTTCCTTCCCATGAATACCACGAGAGAGAGAGAGAGAGAGAACCACCCATGTAGGTAGATACATACCTAGGTATACTATGTACATACATGCTGTCACCCACCCTGGCACTGGCATTTCGTTTCCCTATATTTCCACCTCCTAGGATGGGAGCATCTACGTACAAATGAATCCCTCTAGGTACGAACACGGGTAGAGATAAACCTTGTGTGTGTGTGTGTGTGTGTGTGTGTATGGCTACAGATCGTATGTACATACATAGGTATGCATGAAGAAGCGCATCCGTGAGGCTTAGCGTGAGCAGATGATAACTACTGAGCTGTGTATGTATGTATGTAGCTCCCTATTATGTGAGTGTCTGTCTGTCCGTCTGTCTGTGTGCGGAATCTCATCCCCGCTCAACACCGCCACTTCTCCCAGCACTCCCTTCCCAAATGTACATCTGGCTCGGCAAGTTTATATCCGGCACCCGGCTTCCCACAACCAACACACATGACACGAGGAAATCGGGGCCTTTCAAAAATGACCAGGTATTTTTAAAATATACGACTAGCAGCATTTAAAAATATATATAAATTGCAAATTGCAAATTTATTACACTCTTTTTCAAAAAATTAAAATCAGTATTTGTAATTTGGAACTACTTTCAAAAAATGCCCATTTATTGTTTTTTGCCTCTTTTCAAAAAGTGTAGTCCTTTTTGACGAAGCTAATGCTATGTTTTCCTTCTGTTATTCATTTTGCCCTTTTATTTTAAAGCCGTTGTTCAACTCAGACGTTATACGTGCAAGGCTCCAACGTACATAGAAAAAGGTGGTGGGTAGATTTTTGTATGTATATAGGTATATATACTGTTGACGGTAGGATCTTTGCCTACTTCCCAGCTCATCGTCAGACAGACAGACAGGACGGGACGGGACGATGAGGAAAGGGCCCCACCATCTGCATGTGTTCAACTTCCTCCCCATTGAATGGGGAAGAAGCGGCAGAAATGAAACATTTCCAAAGTCTCTCTCTCTCTCTTTGGGCTCTGACTAAAGGGAAGGAATCCATGGAGGGGATTGATTGGACGGAAGGGGAAAAAATGACATGATTATACAGTTATACACTCATGAAATATAACACGTCCGTCCCCATCCGATATACCTATATGTATATATAAGCCATGCACTTTTACATCTGCATAGGTACATACCAATTACAATTACGATTGCTATGTACCCACATTATGTACCTACCTAAGGTACTCTACAATATTGCAAATAGCCGTTCTCTCCGCACTCCACTTCCTTCCTACCGTCTCGTATGTACTTTCTGTAGGTAGATTGGTAAGTCGTCTAATAGCCTGCTAAAGCTTTGGATTCAAAATTCAATGAATGAATCCCACTGCTTTTTTCCCTATGCCTATGTAGACATTGTATAATGGCTATAGGTACTAGTAGGTACTTCCCCACACATACCTTCAAATTTATTTACAGTAATTACCCAAATGTGCGCAGAACGCACATGTCAACTGCCAACATGTTGCATGTGCTTCTTGTGCATTCTTTCTCCGGTAAGTACAGTGTGTGTCTACGGAATTCCTTGAAAGTCGAAATCCTTTAATTCTTGTGGTTATCACATGAGAAATAATTCACATATAATTACGTATACTTTTTAATCCCTTTTAATCACTCAAATTAAACCTCAAGTGGTGCTCCCTAATTGATCTATAGCTCTCAGCACTACTGTACTACCATGGAACTAAATTACCTGCCTACCTGGATAGAAAAATTTGTAGTATTTTTAAGAAAAAGAATTCCCAAATTCCAAAATGTAAATAGCCCAAAACTAGGGACTATTCTTATCTTATCAGCTTTCGTATCAGCCCTTGGATCTCTCACTTTTTCCCTCGCTTCAGATTCCTACACGGGTGATGGGGGCAGCTATACCAGTTTACCAGAAACCAGAAGCCAGAAGCAAGGTAGACCGGCATAGCAGTGCAGTGCAGTGCAGTGGGCAAGGGTTCCATCCTTCCCACGTTTAGGTCCATCAAAACATGACCAGAGAAAAAGATAGGCAGATACCTACGTAAGTATTTGACATTTCATTTGAGTTTCCTTGAATCCTTGAATTGAAGAAATCCCTACAGCTATAGACGCCAGCACGCTTCGGCAGCTGGCTGGATGGACGACGGTCCTTGAAGGACTCGTTGGAATTGAAAATTGAAAGCAAGGTAAAAATGAGGAGAAAAACAAGTAGGTAGACCCACCGATGATTTTCCTCGGAAGTTGATGCTATTCTAAACAGTTGGCCCAACGCAGTATAGCTTCTTTTTGCCCCACAAAAATAATAAGAAAAATAAAAAGGGAGACAGAGAGAGAGAGAGAGAGAGACGTACTGGTAGACCCAGAGATTGGAAATTGAAGGCAGTCTCCAATCTCTGACTACTTGAGGCTCTCGACTTGAACTCCTCGTACAAATGTGCCTACTTCATCGTGAGTATATTTCGGGGCAAGACAGGCTTCCAACCATGGAATTTTGCCAGCGGTCATATCTAAAAGTGTACCTGTTGTTGGTTGCATGGGCCGGAGCTGTGTGAGAGGAGAGAAGGCAGCAGCAACACTTCTACAGAGTCTAACGAGCCAGCTTATGTACTTATTACAGAGAGATCCATGCCTGTTCAGGTAATAGGCACCAATGTACCTACCTAACAGTACCCCGTAAAAGCGTCGAATGTGTACACTCACTCATATATTCTCACGGATCCAAAATCCAAATGGAAGTAATACAGAATACACATACAGAGAGTAACCACCAACAACAAGGCAGAAAGAACCATCACATCAGCTTTAAGGCAACAGGATCCACTATCGAGGCACACACACACAACACACACACAGCTGTGCTGTTGTGGCAATGCAATGCAATGGAAGGAAATTCCACGGCAAGTTTATGTCTATACATATACCATAAGAAAATAAGAAGGTGTATCATCATAGGTACACACGAATACGAATACGATTGCAACAGAGACAGAGAGATCTCACTAGTCAGTAGGTATTTATGTAGGTAGGCATCTCACATGTGCTAGAGGGGCCTTGCATATATGACATCGACCAATTTTTGCGCCAAAAATTAGAACATTTAAGTAAAACATTTTTTGAAGAAAGACAAAAAAGATCATATTTGGAAGGCTCGCGTTCCTGAGATCATACTACACTTCCAAGTACTAGCACGTTGCCCCTTCCTTACAGGGTGGCTATATATATATATCCTTACACCGATAAGAATTGAGAAAGACTTTCTGCACCAAAGGAAACAAGAAGAGCAGCCTCGTAGAGCTGTAGGTAGTGGTGGCAAAGGCAATGTATGAACACGTCTCTGACTCTGCCATGCAATCCATTGCATTGAGTCTAGATTAGACGAGGGAGAATTACGAGCCTAGTTGGAGAGCAAGCCATACGAAACGCGAGGCAGGAAATCTTGCCATAAGGAGCAACAACACACTGAAAATGGCCTGACTAGTGAGACACACAGACACAGGGCATAAGGTAAAAGTACTTTTGCTCAGTACTTACACCTTCAAGTTTTGGAAATGAGATAAAAACTTTAAAAATACAGATATTATAAGAATGCCAAGAGTTTAAAGCTTTCAAAGAGTATAAGTTCCTTCCAACCAACAACAACGGCTTGCACGCACTCACGTCACCATCTCAACTTGGCCACTCAACACACCACCACACACACACACACATCTCTAAGGCACTGCACTGCCGGCCCTAGCCTGGCCTGGCCTTCCCAATCTCACTAGCCAGTCTTTTCGTCTTCTGTTTACGAGGGAAACCAAATCATAATCATAATCATGTCTAAGCAATAAGCAACCTACTCATATACCTAGTCAATAGTAGAGTATATACCTATAGCTATATAGCTATAGCAATTCGTTTGATGCTACACCAAAAATCAAAATCAGCCTATCTACCTGCACAGTTGGCTGGCTATAGCTTTTATGCAACGCTGTCTCTACAGGCTTTTACTTTTGAAAATCTTAAGCCGGCAATTCAGATTCGACTGTTGAACTTTACCTATTCGAAGCTGACACACCATGAAAAGAATGCTTTAAAAAAGTGTTTTTATCACAAATACACTTTCCAAAATAGTCAAAACTAATAATTACCATTTTTGAAAGACACAATTCAAGAAATTAGCACTTTCAAAAAGGTCAAAACTGGAAATTATCATTTTTGAAAGACACAATCCAAGAAATTAGCATTTTCAAAAAGGTCAAAACAGGAAATTACCATTTTTGAAATACACAATCCAAGAAATTAGCACTTTCAAAAAGGTCAAAACCCGGAAATTACACTTTTCAAAAAAATTCAAAACTAGTAAACTAACATTTTCAAAAGCGTCAAAAAATACGAAAGATACATTTTCGAAAACGTGGTAAACTAGATGAATAACCGTTTCAAAAAGTTTAACTTGCTTCCAAATTCCAAACTTGAAAAGTTAGTAAACTATAAAATAATTACCTATTACTACTACTGAAGGGGTGGTATATGGACTAGAGCAGAAATTATGGATAAGAAGGAGATTGAAGAGAGAGAGTCACGTGGATTAAATTAATGGATTTGGATAGGAAATGAAATGAAATTCGTGGGTGATTCTATATACATGGAAGTTCTCTCTAGAAGATCGAGCGGGCTCTACTACTACTACTATACTATCTTCAAGTATGAACTCATTATACTATACTGAAATTATTTTCTTGCCCCTCTCTGTACATTTATATTTCCAAGGCATGAGACGAGAGACGTGTCAAGCACTGTACTGAGACTTACATCCGCCGACTTACTCTGCTCTGTAGAGTTTGAGTCAAGGCAGAATAGAACTAAAGGGTGAAGGTGTATGACGGAAGAATAACATTACTACCTGGATCTTCTTCTTCTGAACAACTGCTCATGAGATTCTCTATTCTGTATTCCATCTATTCCATTGAACATTAAATAATAAGACACGGATGGAACTCACTTCGCGGGTATATTGAACTTGTCTAGAGGATGATGCGATGCACCTTCTTCATCCATCCAACCAACCAACGAACAACCAACCAGCACCAACACACACAGTGCCTGTCTACTACTTTCCATTGCCATGTCCACATAATTGAATGCAGCACGTTATTCAAGTTTGCGTACATTTTTTTTTCCATCTCCTTCTTCTTCTTCATTCCCATCTTGAAGGTATTTGTATGTATCTATAGAGACCTTTACCTTTGGCTTCGTCGGCAAGGCAATTCTAGCAATAATGCACGCAGTACTCATACTGCACTACAAAATAAGTCCGTCAAAAAAAAAATTGCCTTGGCTATATACATAGCATAGCTATATGGCTATATAGAATGGCATGGTGCGATTATGATAATGAGTGTGCTTTAAGCATTGCTCATTGCATTGCATTGCTCAGCATCAGAAAAGTTAAAAATTCAAAAGTGTGATAGATCATAGGGCTTACATCAGCCACAACTACGTCAGCAAGCACAGCAAGAGACAACAAAGCCTGCCCATCATCGCTTATTATTGTTGTTATTGTTATTATTATTATCATTATTATTATTTTATAATTTGAAAACAAAGGGGAGCTTTAATAATAATAGCAATTAAGATCACAAACAACAACCCCTTACTAATTGGGTTAAGTACTACTACTATGTATTATTGTAGTATTCTGTATTTGCACATTTTTTACGCACAGCTTACTGTCAACTGTCAAGTAAAATGCAAAAAATATTCTAAAATACCTATACATACATAGGCACCTACCTAGTAGTATATGTATATACTATAGGTAAGTACAAAGAGGGTTCTTTTTAAAAATTGAATGCCACTACAATACATTACAGATTACGATTACAGCCTGTGCTGGATGTTGGATGTTGGACGTTATCTGTTTATCTTCATTTGATTTCATTGTCATTCATGCCTGCTCAAAAGAAGATAGATGTGAGCAGAGTGATACAGACTCAAGCCATACATCATCCCCATTATCAACACCTCATTCCTCATTCTAGAAGCACAGAAGTACTTGCCTGCCCAACGCAAAGCAATAATGCAAAGGTGCGGTGGCAGTACATACTTATAGTATACTTGTAGTATACTAGTAATTGACAGAAACAGAAAAAACAAAAAATCAAATCACTGAATTATATATCACCTTTGACTTTGTGATAATTTAGAACGAAAAAGAGTCGTAAATGAAAAAGTAGATAAGATATGGACGGGCATTCCTAATAGGTACTTGATGGAGTCTCTGCTTTTTCTATTTTAATTTTATTTTAAAATGCGATGTAATGCAATGCGCACTTTACAATTAGGTAGGTACAATCAAAGTTAAAAATTGTCAACCAATTTTATTTATCATTGGACGGACACTACTAGTACATAGAGATTGGGACAGTGCAGGTGACAGGTCACGTCATAGAGCCACTAATAAAGGAACGTTATCCACTCTCAAAGTGGCTACCTTCATTCCCTGTCCATACTCCTCCGTGGTAATTAGCTCAGGGGAAATCCCCTGTGGTTTATTACCTCATAATAATATTATGCACGGCCTATCTTTCCCTTTATTATGCCAGGGATATAGCTATATAGCTATGAATAGCTATATAGCTATGAATAGCTATAGGCAGTCGGTTCCCACTTAATTTAGTGGAATCTCTGTATACATAGCTATATAGTGTTAGTATTGATAGTAACGGAGACTGGACCGAACTATGAGTCTATCTCATCTAATACAGAATTACAGAATACAGAATAGAAAGAAGGTGGGCTTTGATAGGGCTTTGCTTTTACCGTACGCAAGTAGGCAGAGAGTAGTATTGCACGACTGACTTGACAGGACAGAAGGAAATAACTCCCTCCATTAGCAGCCGAGTTGCACATCACCACGGCTTTTATCAGTTGACAGGTGGTGGAATTCAGTTATACACATGCAGCAGCATTTGATAGGGATGTATATAGCGTTGGAGGCATACTTTAATAGCTAGCCCACTCTTTAAAATAGGTACGTAACGTATGTATTTTAAGGCCACTATCAAAAATTACGCTATAATATTTCCATGAGGCTTTCCATAGCTTTCAAAATAGGATACAGAAGGTGACAGTAACGCTTTAAAACGTGCAAAAGCATAACAGCATAATGCTAAGCTTTTCAAGAAGTGTAAAATTGGATGCTATCCTTTTCAAAAAGAGTGAAACGTGATATTAACGTTTCCAAAAGGTGCAAAACATGATATTACACTTTTTCAAAAAGTGCAAAACATGGTATCAACGTTTCGAAAAGGTGCAAAACATGATATAACACTTTTTTCAAAAACACAAAACATGGTATTAACGTTTCGAAAAGGTGCAAAACATGATATTCCACTTTTTAAAAAAGCTTAAAACATGATATTAACGTTTCCAAAAGGTGCAAAACCTGGTATAACACTTTTTCAAATAGCATAAAACATAGTATTAACATTTCCAAAAGGGGTAAAGCATGATATTACACTTTTTCAAAAAGTGCAAAACAGGATATTAGTGTTTTTAAAATGCATAAAAGTACCAAATCATAGCTTTTAAACAGTGCAAAACATGAAATTAGCTTTTTTAAAACGTCATTTCTGAAAGGACCCTGATTGTGAGCCTAATGCTGTCTAATGTAACGTAAATCTACCGTCACCGTCACCATCACCGTAGGACCCTACGCTACGTAGGTGCCTTTTAAACCAAGGAACGCACTTTAATACTTTAATGGTAAGCTATCAACCAAAGCAGAAAATATTTATGGATCCATGGATAGGAGTTTTAGGAGCACAGCACAGAGTACAGACAGATATGCACGCAGAATGTCCATCTGCCTTTGCCTTTGACTAACAATAGTGAACACTGTCCTGTACAGTTATGGACAGATGCTATACATATAGCAAGCTGCCAATGTCTATATTAACATTTGTAGGTACCATCCGACCATGTGCATATCCTCCACTTCCTGTTTTCCCTATTAATCTCTCTGTTTCTGTTTAGTTTGTATGAATGAATCATACAGACACACGAGACATGAGGTCCTAAGAGCTACGAGCCAACTCAATTTCAAGCCAATGCAATGCAATCCAATGCCATGCAATGCAAGTGTAACGTAACGTAACGTAAGATAGTGGAGATAGAGAAAGAGTGATAAGATGGCAGGATTGCTTGGGATCATTACAGCCTATTTGTCTTAACCTCAGCTCAGTGACGTACATAATAGTGGTCGTACTTTCTTCCTAGGTTATGTTTACTTGACAGTTTGACTTTGACTGCAAGCATGGGCATCTATCAAAGGCCTGCCAGCCACGAAGCGAAGATCGAAGCTATATATTATTATGTAGTCTATAGCTAGCTAATTCGTCCTTCTCATTAACGCGATGTCAATGCAAAGTAAATAAAAGGCAACGTGTGCGTGGAAAGAAAGGAAGGATGCTTGAGAAGAAGTCATAATGAGAAGAGTGAAAACAAACAAAAGGGATTCACACCGACGGAAATTATAAGGAGATGTCTATACCTATATAGCCTATAGGGCACTACATCAGCATATGTATAGCCGTATAGCTTTGCTCTATATACATGTGTTTAAATGACATTCCCCCGGGGACGTCCAAATACGACTGCATTGAATTGGCGATGTGTTTAATTTAGGTATACATACACCTTTTACACCTTTTAGAAACGATAGTGTGAAATTTTGCCTTTTTTGAAAAAGTGTAATATCATGTTTAACACTTTTTGAAAACCTTAATATCACATGGCGCCTACTTTGAAAAAGTGCAATAGACTGTTTTACAACTTTTAAAAATGTTCGGGTCACGATTTACCTTTTTTCAAAAAGTGAAATTTCATGTTTTACAACTTTTCAAAACCTTAATACCGCATGCTGCCTTTTTTGAAGCGTGCAATTTCATGTTTTACACCTTTTCAAAACCTTATTATCACGTGCTGCCTTTTTTGAAAAAGTAAATTTTCATGTTTTACACCTTTTCTAAGCCTTATTATCACAAGCTGCATTTTTTGAAAAAGTGCTATTTCATGTTTTACACCTTTTCAAAATGCTGTCATTCCGTTATGCCTTGTTTTAATTTTGTCCCCTTTTCAAAATGACTCATTTATAGTCACATTTGCAAGGTCCCCCATATCAGACATCACACTGATACACATATTTAAATGCCCGCGTGAGAACCGGGTGACACATGATGAACTGATGAAGAGCATCTTCTTTCATAAGGAATCTTTCGTATGCATCTTGGTATGCCACGTATGTATGTACAGATCTTCTGCTATGTACTCAATGCAACCCTATGCAAGACAATGCATCACACACACACACACACAGGAAATCTTGCGCAACCGTCCGTGCATAGACTAAAAGCGCAAGCTATACTAAAAAAAAATCCTTAACATTTTCTCCCATCCTGTCAAATAGTAAAATCGATGAGTGTCCCGAATACCTGATTGCCTATCTTCATCCCTTTCTCTCTTTCCCCATCCATCCATCCACCAACACACACTCCACACTCTAACGGTACAGCACACTGCAATCCAATACAATGCCAATCCACCTGTCTCTATACACATTTAACTTTCTATCCCAATTCCAATACCAGATGCACTCTACTACATCAAAACACATGTGCTAGCATTTATACGCGCTACTATTAACCATGTAAAACTGTCCCGTCTCAAATTTCCCATTTCCCTCCGTCCACCACCCGACAAATTGACAAATAACATCTAGAAACAGTCAACAGTGACCTGCTTGGGAGCTCAAAGCTCAAAGTTTACCTAAGTAGATGGAGAACTTGAGAATCTTTTAGGATTAGCAGCACCACACTAACTCACACTGCACTACTGTTAGCACTAGCTTCCTCAATTCACCAACAAAATTCAATTTATCGGTAGCGGGAGCTATATACATACAGATAGGTATACAGTTTATCTTAGCATCTACAGATTCTACATACATGCATTAGTGTCCACTACAGATCTCAAATTACCCGTAATAGTAATAGCACGACCATTCAAAGATGAACCAAAGGCATACTAGGCACTATAATCGTAAGAAAATATTGCAAAGGAATGGGGAAATCTGTTTTCGTTATATGCATATTAGTTTTCCAATTAACCTTTAAGCCTTTCTGCAATAGCTAGTACAATAGCCACCCTTTCAATATTGACGTCATTTTCGAATTCAGAAATTATTTTTGGAAATATGTGCAAGTATAATGTTTTTTCCAGTTTTGTAAAGCATCGTTCCAATCCCATGTTTTGCCTCTTTTGAAAACAGCAATATAATTGTTGCCACCCTTTCAAAAAACTTGTCCATTTTGAAAGGTATGCAAAATTCCGTGGGAAATTCGAAGTTTCATCAAGAATGACCACCAGAGGTCCCTACGAACATACATCCTACATCATACTAAGCTTTAGGGAGATGCAAAATGGACAAAAATTGTAACGTTGTAAATTACAAAGAGGAGTAGAAAAGTTTGAAATCCGGATCGGGACAGTTAATCGTGGTGAAACAATATTTTAGATTCCCTAACTTGATTAAATTTCCCAGCCCTTCGGAGGGGTTTAGAGGATGATGATTACTTCTCCTGTGCCTCCCTATCTAGGTCTTCTGTACAGATGTGGATGTGAAAGTCTCGGAGTGGGAATGGGAATCGGGGTTTAGGACTCCTCTCACTGTGTCATCATCCTAAATATCTCTTGTATACCCACCCTAGTAGTAGGGACAGGGAAATAGGAGCCCAACATCTAGGGAAGGGATGACTGTGAGAGAGATTTTCCCCTCCCTACCTCGGAGAGGGAGAGAGAGAGAGCCAGACATTGAGACAAGAATTCCACTCACCCCTCCGAAACCCAAAAACTAAAACTAAAACTACCTCTCCAACATTCTAAACCATGCTAACCTTCTCCTGTGTGTTTCCCTCATTCGTTGGCTCCATGGCTCTCTGTGTCTGTCTGTCTGACTGAGTCCAACTCTGAAATGTGTCTCATGTAGTGAGGAGAAGAGGCAGACGAAGGGAATGGGAATGGATGGCTATGACTATGACTCGAAGAGATGGAATGGGAAAAGTTGAAGGGAGCCAGGCAGGCCAGAGATGCGGAGCAAGTGGATGAGCGAGCGAGCGAGCGAGCGAGCAACTCTCGTCTGTCTCCTTCGCTCTGCGGCTACGAACTAGAAACTACGACGCAACTTGGATTGGGATTTTTGGATCCTTTCCTCCGCTCTCTCTCTCTCTCCTCATCTCTCTCTCTCTCTGCCTCCAATTCAAAATATCCATCCACAAGACTAGAGATCCCACATCCATATCCCATCCAACCCATCCAGTATAACATATCAAATAGAACAACAACAGTGTGTGTGTGTGTGTGTGCACTCACTAGTCAGACTCCGCTCCTCACGAAATACCAAAAACGAATAACCAAAGGAAATGAAATGAGCCAAGGAGTAAAATTAAAGAGTGGGGCCTGGCAAATGTGATGGGACTTTAGACGGAACTTTGGAGTAATGACTTTTTTTTAAATGTGCACATGTAGGCTGTATAGCGTTTTGCTATTTTTGAAAAGGTTAATAGCGAAGTTTTACACTTTTTGAAAAGGCTAATACCAGAGTTTTGCCCTTTTTGAAAAGGCTAATACCAGAGTTTGGCACTTTTGAAAAGGCTAATAGCTGAGTTTTGCACTTTTTGAAAAGGCTAATAGCTGAGTTTTGCACTTTTTGAAAAGGCTAATAGCTGAGTATTGCACTTTTTGAAAAGGCTAATACCAGAGTTTTGCACTTTTTGAAAAGGTTAATGACAAGTTTTGCACTTTTTGAAAAGGCTACTATCAAGTTTTACCACTATTTTGAGAGGATTAAATCATGTTTTGCACTTTTTCAAAGTGATATAGTATTAAGTTATGCTTTTCTTGAGGAGCCATGTTTACAATGTTTTGACAATTTTTAAAAGTTTTGCCCTTTTTAAACAAACTTTTGCTTTTTTTTGATGAAAAGGTAAATACGTGTATTATTCCTATTTTGTTTTGAACTTTTTGAAAAGCTAGTATCACATCTCGTTCCAATTTCAATTTGTAAGCTAGCTCAAATCTTTTATAACGCCAAATAATATTTGAAAGCCTCCTTCAAGGAGCTAGCTAGCGAATGCATTAACCAAGATATACCTATACCATCCCACTATGCATTACCACTGCATTCATATTCATGTGAACATTACACAGAGTGAGTGAGTACGTCAGCCCAGCCCAAAATTCAAAAACGTCTAACTAGTAAGTCGACAGTATATACATAATATACTCCAACTACTACAAATCCTCGTATCTACAACCTCGCATGCCCTCGAACCACCCCACATTTACAGACGAATCTTTGAGACTTGGGCAAGAGTCTACAATAACCCATGAAGCTCCCAGCCATCTGGCTCCAGAGTATGGCTGGCGTACTAGTAGGTACATGATGGAACTGATGGAAGGAGTGAAAAAGGAGAGAGAGGGGGAGAAAGAGGGAGAGAAAGGAGAGGAGGGCTCTTCCCATGTAATCTACCAAAGCAAACTAATGTTATTTTCAATGAAAAGGATAGGAGATGGATGAAAAGAGGAGAGGAGAGGAGATCCGTATAGAAAGAACTCACATCTACTGATAGGATGGGATGGGATGAAAATGGAGAGAGAGATGGAGAGAGAGAGAGAGAGAGAGAGAAGGTTTCTTTTTTGTCCTTCCATGACGTCAATAGCCTGTGTAGAGGGAGAGAGAAGTGAACACATTGCATTGGCGTGGGACGGCTCCCTATAAAATTATTCCCTACCAAAAGAGCCCAAAGTAGGTATATAGTATATAGCTATACCTATATCTTATATAAATTATATAAAGTATATAGGTATATCTATAAAGTTCTCTCCCAAACAATCCCTATCCCTCTATCCCTGTACACATACAATAGCCTACCATCCGCTTTTACATTGCTCGCTCATGCCATTCCAATTTTCTATCCTCTACTTTACTTTGCTTTTGCTTGCTTCCCTTTGCTTTGCCTTGCGCTCCGTCCTTTTTAGTTTCTCTCTCTCTCTCCTCGTCCTCCACAAAGCTAGTAGGCAGACACACTTATGTATTATTACTCTCCTATGTAACTAGAGTCAGAGTCTAGAGTCTACACACACACACACACACACACACACTCACATACACACGAGAGAGCAGAGCATTTCAAAGTAGAAGTAGAAGTAGACAGAGCAGGGTTGGAAGTTGGACTTGGACGCAGAGAACATGAAGAAAGATAGAGCAGCTCGATATTAAAGCCACGTACAATTTATAGGGAGGCATATACACGCTATACTCCCTCGCAACCATGCACATGTATGTACATATGTACTATGCCATAGTGGAGCCTTGCAAATAATATGAGTTCAAGCCCCATTTGGACTTGGGAAGCTCTTTTAAAAGAGAACGCAAATATTTGTATGGAGTAGAGTGTTTTAAAAGGGTGTAATTTATAATTTGAAGATTTTGAAAAGGTGTAAAAAACAGTAAATTATGTTTTTTCGAAAAGTACAAATGAGGTTCTGCACATTTTGAAAAGGTGTAAAAAGAAGAAATGTGGTTTTTTGAAAAGTGCAAATGAGGTTCTGTACATTTTGAAAAGGTGTAAAAACAGTAAATTAGGTTTTTTGAAAAGTACAATAAGGAACATAAATTTTGAACATTTTGAAAAGGTGTAAAAAGAATAAATGAACTTTTTGAAAAAGTGTCAAAATAATAAATTAGGGTTTTTGAAAAGAACACATAAGGAACTGAAAATCTGAACATTTTGAAAAAGTGTAAAATCAATAAATTAGGTTTTTGAAAAGGTGTAAAACACCGTATTTACACATTTTAAGAAAGACCAAATTTTTTTGCCCATTTACCATTTACGGTATTTACAAACACACACAAAATGATTTCTATGGGATCATAGTTGGGAAGCCCCTAACGAAAGGCTACGGATCCAATATCCAATCCAATACTGAATGCATAGCACTAGTACCAATATGTACCAATGTAGTTTTGCAAGCAGTATAAACCTATATACCTATATATACCTATAGAAAAGTATTCATACATAGTTGATATGTGTTATGTTGATAGTGCGTTGGCTGGCTGGCTGATGGCTGGTTAGTTGGTTGGATGGTAGTTCCACTTCCACCCAAGTAAAGCTAAAACTAACGTCATACAGTACATCAGTACAGTAGATTGCATTTACCCTTGACTACTGTACTAAACTAGGAAGGTACATACGAATATATGTATATATCTATACATCTGCCTTTGCTACACTTCTGCCTAGCCATTTAAATGTGAAGACGGCTGCGGATGCGGATCCCTTCCCAAGCCCAAGAGCATTCTCTCTCTCCAATACTCCGAATCCAACTGCCCCATCCCAGTCCAATGCTCAGTCTTAATACTCGTCAATATTTCCAGCCAGCTGCGTAGAAAACTTTTGGCTCTTTTCCTCCCTTTCGACAGTACAGACTATAGAGCAGAGCAGAGTAGCACACAGTCAGTCAGACGGACGGACGAACAGACAGACGGACCGACGGACGGGCAGACTCAATAGTGAATGGTAATGCCATGTAGTTTTAAGAAGAGTGCTGTGTCTTTGGCTCTGGCTCTGAGATAAATGTGAGACTGACGAAGACGCAGACGAGGGACTGAAGACTGAAGGGAAGTCATAATAATAATAAGATTGGGAAAAAAGAGACTTGTGTGAGTGGAGCAGTGCAGTGGATGGATGGACGGACGGAAGAAGCCTCCTCCGCTCTTCTTGCCCAACTGATGACTCTCACTCCGTCGGACTGGGAGGAAGATTGGATGGACGAGAATCTAAAATGCGCCGGCAAATAAACTCTCAAAACTAAACCACCACCACCACCGTCATCCTCCAACTCCAAACTCATCTCTGTCTCTCCGCATCTCTCTGTATCTCTTCCTGCCTTCAACTTCCAAGTCCAACTCGAACAAACTCCCCAATTTTATGCATCATGCAGTGCAGCCCGTATCAATGCAATACAGAGAGATCCTACATATTTATCATCATATTATACTTCCCATCAGAGTAGATCGCAACCCCCGTGTTCCAAGAGCAAAATTTGCTGTTTTAAAAAATGCAAAACATAATATTACCCTTTTCAAAAAGAGCTAACAAATTTCCATTTCTATACGCTCACGTTGGATTTTGGATATAGCAGTCTATAGAGAGCGGAGTGGAGGGTATATTTACATTGACTGAGTGTGGAAGTGGAATTGAATGCAGGGAGGCAGAGAAGAAGAATGCCTGAAACTTAGTCATCGAAGAGAGAGATCGTCGTGGTCCTCATCCTTGTCGACAGATCCTCCTCGTCCTTCCCGGAACTTAAACTCCAACTAAAAACCAAAAACCCTCCTTTCCATTGGCCTTTCAAAATCTTCCCGCTACCCCACAATGACCAATGCAATGCGCTGTCAACTTGACTTGATTGAATCCACGACTCTCCTCTCTCACAACCAAACACACACACACACACAACCACACACACTTACACACATTCTGACCCATCTCATCTCTCTCCTCATCTCACAGCCAAGGAAAATCCATCCAAGCAACAGTTGACTCCTCGAGTTCACTTCGGAGAGATCAGCTTTCCTTCTTCTCCTCACTCACTCACGACTAATTCATGTGCTCTGACTTTTATGGGCTTTATGCCGCCATGTGAAAACATTCCTGAGCATTGCACATTGCATTGCGATTGCAATGCAATGCATTGGAATTGGTAGGTACGGGCCTTTTAAATTTTGACTTTGCTTTTTTCTTTTTATATTTGCATTGCGTCTGCCAGACTGGGAAAGAAATATTCGATAGAAGATTGCCATAGCATAGCATGGCATTGGCTGTTGCAGCCAAAGATAAGCCACAGTATTCTTTAGTTCTTGTAGTTGATTCAATTTTCAAATAGGTAATGAAGGAGAGCAAGTACAATGCACTTATTTCCAGATGCGATAAGGGAAAGGATAAGATGACAGTCATAAGTAGAGTGAAAGGACATTATTTCTAATCAAAAGTTAAGTTCATTCTCTCCATGTACAGTATGGAATGGTAAACAGTAACTACAGTGCAGTGCAGTGCTATGAGGAACATTAATTTATTTCTCATCAGCATCTCTCTCTCTCTCTCTTCCACTCAGTCTTGACTCACTTGACTTGGTTGGTTGCTTTGAGCTTACGTGCATCTATGTACACACACACTCACACACACACATCTACGAACATCACAGAAATTCCCTCCATTTGGAGATATCTTGAGGGTAAAGTTTGCGTGCAGTTTACTGGATAACGAAGGGGTTTCAATTCCAACTTGTAATCTTAAAAGTTGAGGCAAAAGCAGCAGCAGCAGCAGCAGCAATACCAGCAGTGCAGTGCAACCAACAACACATTTTCAATATTATTATGCAGAGGGTAAAATTCTTGAAAACTTCCAATGCAACTACTATTCCTATTGCTATCAACACTTGAAGAATTAATACAGAAACTTCCCAGTAGTGTGTATAGGTACACGTTGCTATAGGTATAGGTATAGCAAAAGCAACCTGCTTTTGCTTTTGCCTTTGCCTTTGCTTCCATGATCTGTAAAAATTGCAACCCCTCAACCCCACCGATTTAGGTAACTTAACTATCGATGCCTAGCCTGTCAAGGAGCAAAATGAGGTAATTCCAGCATAAAATCTTTAGGAATGCCACTTTTTGCTTCTCCTATTCAATGCTGAAGAGATTCACAATCACAAGAAGGCAGGTAGGTAGGTAGGTGCTGAGTATGTGGGCATTTACTGTTTGGAAATACAATGCTATATACATAATAGGAAGCATAGCTTAGGTAGCATTCAGTAATTCAGTTGTTCGTTTGAGAAGGTGGCAGTGGCAGAATTACTTGTATAGAGATATATCTATATAGCCTATATCTATCTATATGTACAGTGCATGTCACTGGAGTGACCTTGCGAGATGTTTCTGCATTAACTACAAGAAGTCTTGCAACACAACCAACACAGCCAACACAATCAGTACTTACACAGCACTCAGTACACAGATACACACTTATACAACTGGCAGCTCTATTATTACTACTATACCATTAACCATTGGAACCTTCCCTCGCAATCCCACTGCATCTGTGTTTTCTCATTACACACTCCGCGTCTCATGTACCAGTGAAGAGTGAATCTGATTCTGAATCTGAATGCCTTAATGCCTTTGCCTTTTACCCATACCTACACTTTTTTTTGCAAGCCTATATGCATTTAAATCCACCCCCAAAAAATCTGAAGGGAAATTAAAACTGCATTGCCAGTTTGCCAGCACAGCTCTAGAGTAAGAGTAAACATCGGTTATAGGTTATAGCCTTATTCTTATGCACAGGGGATCGGAATTAATTTTCCAGAGATGTAAT
>JAQFZC010003662.1:0-18180 GCA_034695205.1 Dicyrtoma fusca | reverse complement strand
CTTCCATTTAAAAGGAATCTGAACCTCATGAGCAGGAATTTTCGTCTCTAGCGCAGTAATTTGGTCGTAATATCTGTAAAATTAATTACATTAATGACAAGGATAATCGTTTTTGATATCCCTTCTAATAAAACTAAAATTGTATCAAATGTGTTCAAAAAAATTTCAAATAAATACCTGTAAAGCAATTCTATTGCTGGTAAAGATTTGTCCAAGTTTTTTGACAAGGCTTGGCTCCTGGTTCTACTAAGTTCGGATAAAGCGGAACTAAAGTCTGCTGGTCGGTCCGATGTTGAATACAAGCTTGAAATTAAATTTTTCAAAGGTTTCACGAGGTCAACTTCTGACCCCTTCTTCGCTGGTACACTTAATAGGTCCGTCATTGTGATTAAGATACTGTGCAAAGAAAATAAAGATAATGCTTAACTATTTTTTTGGGAAATCTTTTTTGACATTTTTGTGAATCCACGATATTCAATGCATGGTAATCGAACAGAATATGCATATACAATATATACATTTACTTTACAGGGAATATCATCACAAAATCAACAGTACACGTAACTCCGAACTGACGACCAAAACCGAAGTAATGATTCACTTCTAACTAGGATTAATTTACTATTGTAGCACATAATTAATACAATATTATTACCAACCAACCGTTGTTTGTGTGACAACTGAGCTCCAAGCCTCAAATAAAAAGGAAAAATACACAACAATAAATCTGCTGGAACTGTGGCATTTGAAATAAAGCCTACATAAAAATTGTATTATTGAGAAAAAGTTACAGCTCGTGCCATTAAAAGAGGTTCACTACCAAGTGCAAAAAAATTAGTACAATACATTGAAATGCTGTGCAACGTTGTGATTCATAAAATTCAAATTTCAACCCCCTCCTTTGCCCATTCTAAATCTTCGTCAAAAGGAATACTGAACTGTGAGTCATGCATTTGACCAACTGTGCAACAAAATAAATGACAGCTAACGCACACAGTGCATTAAAAAAATACAAATGACAAGACGTAAAAATCCCCCTTTTGACTTCCCGGAATCAAAACTGTGACAACAGAACTTACTGACGTCAGTAACTCACGTCCGTATACTTTGTACTTGATTGCCGCACTAATAAAAGTCGTACACCGGAGTTCTTCCAAAATTATTAAGGAACTGCTGTAACCACACAGATGACCTGACTCAACAGCAGGTGACAGGAGTTAGTGTCACAAGAACGAAAACCGTTAGCCCACCCAACTATCCAAATAAAGAACCCAAGCCAGGCACAACCTTCTTATCTTTGATCAAGGCGAGAATATCTCAACACTCAAACGTCACTGCCAATGCCAATCCCCAATACACAATCTATCAACAAATCATGGGCCAATTTATTACTTATAATTAATACACAACTTGCTTGGTACAAGTACGACAGTTTGTGTTTTGAATTGACAGTTTATTACAGAATAACATAGGTACGCCCAACGACAAACAAACAAGTTAAAAATTATATTGTATGTATTATAAGGTCAACTAATGTTAATTACCCCAAATCGGAAAATGCAAGCAATGAAGTTCTACAGGAACAGAAGGCAAAACACAAAATTCCGTTAAACTATTAATCTTAATCGGTAATAATATAACTAAGTGGAAAGTAGAAATGTTTTAATTTGAAACTACGTGTAGAGCAATAAGGGTGAAACTGAATGACTGAATTAGTCACCTACCTGCAAGTTTGAAGTTAAATCTTGAGAGTCTTTCGTGTACTTTTTGAGGTTGAGTCACCAGCAACCAGCTATAACACAGAACACACGATATTAAATAGAAATACCAGTTGTCAGTACAATTATTAGCAAACACTTGACTGCATAGTATTTGTTATGTTGCAGTAGTATTAAAGTATTTACTCGGGTATACTTACCTTGTAGGTATCTATTTAGCCTGACGAGCAATACGAAGATGACGTATCCTTATGTAATATTACTGAAGCCGTTTAGCCGTTGAAGAAATTATAAACTGGGAAGGATGTTCATTCACTGACGAAGTCGAATCTGCTGATTTCCAAGACCAAGCAAAAATGTAAACTTGCGAATCTTTAGAATTGAACTGACAACTCAAGTGTCCGAATATGAACGTTTCTTTCTGGTAGACTGGTAGATACACGTTATGTATGAGTAATAAGGTAATTATGACAACTGCAGACTGTGACGTACGTTGAAAGCACCTACTTCAATTCAAAAACCGCTGTACTTCAGTTAATATGCCTTAATAATGATCTCTGATGAATCACTCGAAATAGTAAAGGGGATGATAGTAACAACATTGATCAAAAACACATGATCACAGAATAATAAAAATGTTAACTTTGTACTGCGAACTGCGAAGACAAAGTTTAGTTGCAAAGTTTTGCTTCAAATGCTAAACCATAAACTATATGTGAGATTCACAGAAAAACAAAAACAAATCCCAACGAATTACTTCAACGGCAGCCCACAGAAGAGCGCAGTCTGCTTGGCAAAATTCTAAAGAGTCGAATCCTATAGGAAATTAGTTCCATCCCAGCCACTAGAATGCTGCTCAGACCTTTAGATCACATTTGCACCTTTAGATTGAGATTCAAAACGGTCAAACAAGAAATTACCATTTCCATAAAGGTCAAAACTAGAAATTAACATTTTCAAAAATGTCAAAACAAGAAATTACGATTTAAAAAAAGATAAAACAAAACTAGCAAGTAACACTTTCAAAAAGTCCAGAATACGAAATTCTCATTTTCAAAAAGGTCCAATAACTAGATAATACCATTAAGGTTAAAGTAGTTTTTCATTTAAAATAGTTAAACTTAATTTTAGCAGACGGTCATAGAAGAATTAACATTAATCATGCAATGTAAAAAACTAAAATTAGTATACTATAGACATAACCCAGCGAATCCCCACCCCCAGTTGCAGTGGGATAACTTCAATGAGAATGAAGAGTAAGTGCAGCTAAGGTAGAGACAAAAAGACATCTTCGAAGTTTCCAGTCATTCAGAATGAAAAATATTTAATTCTTCCCAAAACACGCAAAACTATATAATTAAAGAGCACTGCAACTAAAAAAAAGAAGAGTAAAAAGTAAAATTCGGGGACAGATATACAGTTTAAGTCCAGGTTTATTATTGATTTAGAGATCGTTAGAGAGCGTCGTTTGAAGCGAATGGACGACAAGTACTAGGTGTCTTTAGGATTTACTACATTTTTATTACATTTACTATACTTTAGTTATTCAACTAGCATAGAATATTATATCTGTTACATAATATAGATTATAATATGGAAGTCATTAACTGAGTAATTTAACATTAAAAGAAGGGGCGGAGAGCATTTCTTTTGGATTATTATTGTTATTGATGTTTCTCTTCGGCAGTAGGTAATCTGTAGAGAATACCTACCTGCTACTGAGGTTCAATAATTGGATAATTTCAGTATGAATCCTTACAGGACATAGGCGCCTATTTATCTGCATATATCACAATCACCAGTATCCCAACTCAGCCATTAAATAAAAGAATTTGTAAGTAAGCAAAAAAACTAGGATGTACTTATATTGTGAAGTGATTGTATTTGCAAGTAAAGTTTATTTTTTTCACATTTGTAAAGGTGTTCAGTATTATTTATACAAAATAATTCGTAACAACTTTTATTTTAAATTGTTTTAACAGTTTTAACCCATTCTGGATCAGTTTTAGAGTATTCAGCAGGTCTTCCATCCGGATGTCTGTACATACATTCTGAAACGCCGAAACCTTCAACACCGTCCACAAAGAAGCGACAGTGTCGCTCCACAATTTTTGCTTCCCATTCCCACCCGATGTGGAAGTTTTGTGTGTTCAAAACTTCAACTCGGACATTGTGAACTTTTCCTCCAGCTTTGAAAGTGAAGCCATAATCTGTCGGTGCTTTGCCCCCCTCTCCATGACTCCAAAGTGGAAGGTCCAGCCATTCAACCGCATTTAAGGTTCCGTCAGCCTCGTACATGTATCCCAATTCTAACCTATATTTCCAAACATCAGCCTCCATTAGTAGGGAATAATTTAGGATTTTGTATTTAATAATGTAATGATTCATTTTTTGGAATGGAATTGTTACTGAGTGGATGTTTGGGGTTGGCAAACGTTGCCAACGTTGAACCGTCTCCCGTCATTGGTTCGGAACATGTGAAATATGTATCGGTACAGAAGCTTCCAGTCTCGCTTTACTCCTATATTTAAAAAATTAATAATTAGAGATAGAAGCTTAGCAATTAAAATTTAAATTGTGAATAAATTATGGGTGTCCCAAAAAGTAAAGTAAGCGTACAATTTCACCGACATATAAAATTTCTATTTTTTATCTTAAACACCTAAAGATTTTCCGAAAGAAAATCGCATGGTTTACGTAATTCAGGACCACATAACATGGATTAAGAAACCTTAAACTTGTGGAGCAATTCCAATTGAAAAAATGTAAATAGCATATTGTTTTAAAAAAGTAAAAATAGCATTTCTACTATTTTTGAAAGGCACAAATATCAGTTTTAATACTTTTGAAAAGTGTAAAAAGCATTCTATTTTGTTGGGACTAACGTCAAAAGGACATTAAGGGGCGAACGCGATTGGACTTGATACACAATGCTTCTTCACCCACGATATGTAACATGTCATTTAAAAACATTTGGGATTTTCGACAGGCTTAAAAATAAAGTCACTTCCCAGCTTTTGCGCATATTCAATTAAAAACTCGGCACTAAACTAAATTTCAAAATTCAAGAAAAATAAAATGTGTTTTTATTACTCGAAGCAGATTGACTTTTTAGGGATTTGTTCATTTTTTGTATTGTTTTGAACGAGCATTTTAACTACAAGCTTTTTTTGTATTCTAATTTCAAATTAATTCAAGTTGTATAGTTTTCGCTCGGATCGCGAATTTATGTAATACCTGAATAAAAATGTTAAAATTCGCTTTAAAACAGATTATTTCATGAAAGTGTCTGAAAAATGCGAGAAAACGGCATTCATTTCAAACTCTTTTGCAAATTCTAAACACGCTACTAAAGTGTACACTACCAAATGCCATTAAAAGTGAATGAATTTGACATCTGGATCGTCATAACCGCATCACGCATAATGCATCATGTCAAATTCATTCACTTTTAACGGCATTTGGTAGATTGTATGTAATGGTGGTCGGTACAGGGGGGAAACTACTTTTTGCATGCAATTGTATTTAGAATTACATACTATCACTTCTCACCGTAACTATGGTCCCTCATTGATGCAGTTTCAAATGAATACAATTTGTTGTCCACTGTGATTTTGACTGTCATATTTCCATGCTGTTCATAATGGGTTTGATGGGCTCTGTTTTTAAATGTAAAACAACACATCATTCGCTTTAAAAACCAATATTCTAAAAATGGAAAATACAAGTTAAAAAGTCACTAGCTCTGTTTCTCACTCCTTAAGCATTTCAAAGTACTCCCGACTCCATGCTTCCTTTGCAATGGCACGTGCCATGGTCCACGGCGGAATCATACTGTCGTAGTCAAAATAAGGTAAATCTGACTTCCAATCTGCCGTAAATTGCACGTTAAACTTTTTAGTCGGGTCTGATTCCAATCTGCAAAAGTAATTTAAAATGACCTAAAAATTATGCAATGCGTTTAACTACAAAATGACAAAGTTGGGTATTTCAATGAATTTTTACTTGAGCTCTCCATTATACGATAGTTTCCAGTGTTTCATAGGTTCAACGGGCTCAAAGCGGAGTCCCTCTGCCCCAAAGAATTTGTCAGTTCCACCAAATAAAAGAGTGTCAGGGAATTTTGGAGAGACCAAAGTTCCTACTCCCGGAATCCTATTAAATAATGGCAATTTCATTAAATTTGTTACTAATTATTAGTATGTACAGCATAACGCGTCACGAACACAAATGTCCCATCGGAAATATTGCGGCTTTATGGGTTTATTTCTTTGAATATTTACAGAAATAGCAAATAACTAGCTTCATACTTACGTAATAATAAAGAATCCATTGATAACTCCATGAGGTCTTCTGGCTGTGGCAGTTACAACGTAATACCCGTCTTTATTGGCTCCATTAAAATAAATTGCATCAATTGCTTGAAAATGAGAGGATAATTGTTGAACCTTGTCCATCTCCTGTGGGGAGTTTTTCGAGGTTGTTCCATATCCAGCCTGGTAAGTTTCCAGCTTGGTATGGTCCTTTTCCTGATTTTTGTTTCGGGCATCTTTCCACTGTGCAATCAATGACAAACAACCGAGACATTAAAATACAATTTTGATAAAAATCATGGAATTCTTATACATTTGACCTTTACACCTACACATTTATTTCTTACACATAACATTTTCTTATCAACTTGTATGAAATAAATGGTAACCACCTTTCTAGCCTTGATAATTAAATAGAATGCGACAACTTTGAGCCAGTAGAATCTTCCTGGTTGAGTGTAGACGCCTGCAAATTTCCTCGGTTGACTTCCTTTGGGTGACAAGAATAAGAAGAGCGCAGCAGCCACAAAAGTCAAGGCTATCCAGACGAGTGAGCAGCAACAACACGACATTTTTATGAGATCTCAATCAGTCCCTAATTAGTACTAACCACCCTTTAGCATCCGTCATCCACAATGTACTTGGATTGCTTAATTGCTTTAGTAGCTATTACTGCTCTTTATTATCTTACTTTTACTTTTTGTTTGTCCAAGATCATGTGTGTGTGTGTGTGACTTGTAAAAATTGGAGAATTAGTCAATCATGGGAATGTATGACACTTGTACAGGGCAGCTGGTCTGCTGGGCTCCAGATAGCATTATCTTTCTGCTACAGATATATTCCTTATCTATGCCACTGCTTCATATGATGAATAGTAGGTGCGATTATATAAAACGTGCTACTACTACAGACGACAAAAAATGGGCGAAATACATAGCTTTAGCTTCAACCGTCATTGAAGTTCACGATCAACGATCCGAGTTCAACGATATGTAGAAGAATCCTTTGGACAAAAAATGAACTCGTTCCTCGATTGAATCTATTTAATTTTGATACTTTCCTTCCAGCTCGATATTTGAATTACATAAATACCTTTTGAAAGTGAAGTTTGGCTTCAGAGTTGAGAAAACCCCGGAAGGAATGTAAAATGTGTGAACTGATTGTGAGAGACACCTTTGTGTGTCTGGTCCACGTTTTGATTATTAGAAAGTATGATAATCCAGTTATTTTTTAATTCATCGGAAATCGCAATAACTAAGATTTTGACAATTGAAATGATTTAAAAAAGTACACATTACAACTGCAGCCTATTGGTTGATTTGATTTGTAGTGGGATTGGTAGCTTTGTTAATCTGGAGTGCATCTCTGTCTGAACCCACATGCAAAAATATGCTGCTTCTTTTGCCAGATTCCACTCCCAATATCTTCGATTGGCTCTGAAGTCCGAAGTACAAGTGCGGTGTGAGTTTCATTTTGTTTGTGTAATTACTATTGCTTTTATTATGGTATAAAGATGAGCACACGAAATGGAACAAATGGAAATACATACAAAGAACAGGTTTACCTCAACAATAATAATTGTTTGACAGTCTAAACCAATATTCATTTTTACCTATATTCCCCTTGTTTAATAATTTAGAGAAAAGTGTACAAGCCAGTCAAGAGCTATATCGCAGTGATCCAGAGTCAATGGACATGCAACGTGTGTATGAATTAATGTCATGCAATGAATTCGTGGCTTTATTTAAAACAATAATATTATTATTGCCTTTGAGTTTGGTTGAGCTCCTCTGCTCACCGTGGCTGCACTTAAGTACCTTCGTTTCTTGGAAGAATAATGGGTGTTTGCTTTATGATAATCTGAGTAAGCGGTTCGATGAACATGGAAATGGGCGTTTAAACGCCGGACCACATGTGGAGATGAAGCTCAATTGTTTCCAACCAACATTCCTTTATTTTTCAGTAGTTAACACACACACACACACACATCTCCCTTCATTATGCAATCACAGATGATAGATCCACAAAAAATACCAATCGATTACCTTATGTACCTATACTCTGTATCTTTCAATAACTGAATACAATTTAGAATAATATTAGGCATTTTATTTAGAAAACGAACAGGGGATATTTTTTTATTATTAAGAAATATAATTTAATCACGAGTACGAGAATACCACAAAAGCTTATTTTAAAATTGCATAAACACATATGTAAGTAGGTACCTATGTCTGTACTAATGAAAACATCTTGCATCCGCACCTTCTATATAACCAATTAAGTAAAATTACAGTTTTTAGGATAAAAATACAACTCAGAGGAATGAACAAAGCATTTTGCATTATATTAATTAATTATTGTAATTTTAAATCAGGCTGCCAAATAATGTAAAAACTGCTACAAGATTACACTGTAATAATGAAAGGATGTATTGCGGAAAAAAGAAGCTATGAAATAATGATTCATACAAAAATAATTTTGCCAGCATTTTCCCTGTTATTATTTCTTCCAGTTTAGTTGGCTTACAGACAGACTTTGCTAACCTAATAAAGCTTTCCATCTTGTAACCAGACTTTAGCGATAAGATCAAGTTAAGTTCTGCTCTTTTGCGAGCCCTTTTCGCATGCTGATTGTAATCATGAACGCTTAAGTGAATCTGCTGCATACATGGATGTACTGTAACACAGTGTGTGGCAGTGTCTGTCTGAATGACGAACGAAAAAAAAACTGACCTTCTGACTCCATAAGTTAGAAAAACCGAGGAAGACAATCTATATTATGTACTTATGACAGACAAAAAAAACTTGGTATTTAGTTAGGTAAGTGAAGCTCTGCGTCTTCCGCAGGCGTTTTCACACTTTGCCCCTCAAACTCAAGCATGTAGTGAATCCAATTAGAAATATAGGACTGTACTCAATTCAATTTTATGAGCTATGTCTTACGGGTGAATAACAATAATTACGTACACAGATAGGTAATTATGTTGAACGCATAACATTATGTCTACTAATGTAATCTACTAAAAGCATCTACCATACCCTCTGCCTCTACATAGTTCCACCTAATGTTGTTGTATAAGCATCTCATTTTAAATTAAGGTAAGGTTCACATTGATATTTTATTCAAAGGGCTTGTTCTCAGTCACGCAACTGCGTCAGTGTGGACATTTTAAAATTAAAAACCTAAAAAAAGTAAAAAAAAAAAAAAATAAATAAATAAATAAAAAATCGAATATTATATTATAACGCAACGTCACCATACAATTATTGTCCCATGCCCATGGTTGTCGATGTCATTGTCATTGAGATATTTGATTTATATCACAAGATTGGATGGCACAAACTATATACAACAATAAATAGTATAAAAATGTAATAATAGTGATGCTTCTTCAACATGCGATGTCAAAAAGGGTGGGATTGAGGTTTGGCACATAATTGAAAAATAATTTAATTTCATATAATTACTCAGAATACTAAACGTTTTGTTGAATCATCCATTAACTTCTTGTACGCCTTCCATTATTACTTTACATGACACTTTTTGCCTAAGTATACTACTGCAGTATATTATGTCATGTAATTGTAATTACTTATGTTGTTTTAATGTGTTTATGGCCATAAACTGTTTTTTTTGTTAAAAATATTCAAATTTACACCTCTTGATTAAAGTACACAGTGAATATATTATAGTGCTGGACTCAAATGCAATCAGCTAACATTATGCAGTCATACAATTAGGAATTGGAATGGAGGTGGCGGTCTCAGCATTAATAATATCATTCAAGAATATATGCGTTCGCAATCCATTCAAAATGAAAATTAATATATTAAAAAAATAAAACAAATACGCAATAATTACTTAATCCTCCAACACCATAAGAATGTCGTGTATGACGATCACACCAACTTGCCAACCATTCTACTTACCAGCTTTGTCTCTTGTTGGTCACTCCTGGCAATAATGGACAGCCTATAGGTTACTGTAAATATAATTCTGCTCTGCGTCTGCTTTCTTGGCCTGTGGCTATCAAAGCCTTCCAAAAGTGTAATTGAAAAAAAATATGTTGAGCAATGTAATTAAGCTAATGATCAATCATCTTTACAGAATACATACAGTCATGCTTCTCCCTATAACAATAACAAGTAGGTACATATACTTACTGTAGCCAGATATAATAGGTATAAATTGAGCCAGATCAGTTCTAATTCAATTTTTAAACCCACGAATCTTCGTCTTCAGTCTTTAATCTTCAGTCCCCTAGTACAGTCAACGGTACTTCATCACGGACCTGACACACATCAATGACAAACGGTCGGTTGCAGTCACAAGTCGAAGTCCAGAAAGCTTCAATAGTTAATTACCAATGAAAGGACTTTGACAGCATATATCACAACACGTATAAATATCACACATATCCGAATGAGATAAACGACAAAACAAGCTTTACACTTTTACCATTACGTTTAGAACTTTAGAAGACAGAGCAGCAGAGCCGTTCTACCTTCATCGTGGATGCACTAATACAATTATTTATTATTTTGAATGTTAATGGGCAATGCAAATACTTAATAGACCATTACTTGCCGTTTACATTTGTTCACAGAGATGTTCCTTTTAATTTACAATTTAATGTCATAATGGATTTCTCGTGGCATTTTGTTTAATTAGCATACACATAAATGTCAGAGGATTTATAGAGTACACATAACTCATCGTCATATTGCGTAATCGTCACTGTCAATACCGTCGTTGTGGGCTGCCAATACAGACGAAATTCCATTCAACGATACTGCAAAGATAAAACAAGCACATAACTAGATACTTTTATTTCTCTCTCTTTCTTTGGTCCTTTAGGCTGATTGTAATTATCGTAAATAGTAGTTGTTTGTAAACTAAAATATATTGAGCTAGTTCACCAATAATTGCAGTTACATACCATTAGGCATCAATTCTCTATAGATAGTAGATAGAAACTGCATCGATAGCCCGTGTAGTCGCAGTATAGTTCCAACTTACAACATCACCAATGCCAATATTTGTGGTAATGCAGATTTCAAAACATATTTTTCCTTTTAATGCTTTAATTGTTTGGGGTTGGCGTCGTTGGACGAACCGACAACCGACAGTTAAGATACATAAATCACGCAGAGAGGTATGAAAACTATGAAAAGCCATCATCTTCATCTTCTTTACTCTTCCAAACGTTACAAACTCTTCAGGGCAGACTTCATCACATAGTGAGCACTACATGATCATGATCAGTATTATGAGCAATGTATTACTTAGGTATGTACCTAGGTATTTCATATTTTCCGAACAACGTTAAGAGATAACATTACAGATAAAACAAACCGTAATAAAGGAATAAACCATCCAACATAATTCATAATGCATCGTCACATTTACATTCCAATTCCCAATAGATTTTACTTTTGCTTTCAGGGCTCTTACTTACAATTACACACCAACTGAAACTGAACTGAATAATGCCCTTTCTATTTACCATTTACTGATCTTCATTACTTCTTACTTGTAATTGCAATTGAAATTATCGTTTTAAGTACTGCCCAGTGCGGTCACGAAAAGAAATGCACGTACAACGAGTCCGAGATACTGTAATAAGATGAACAAAAAGTTAGATTATACATAAAACACACAATAGAAACTCTAAAATATTACGAGAATCAAACAGAGGAGATGTAGACTTAAATTACAAATAATTTATTTGGTCAGTACCTACTCACGTACAAAGAAAAGTATATCAGTAGGTAGATTTGCAGATTTGAATCTCACTGCTGAATTCTGCTCACATCCTGTAGACCAGAGAAACAAATGTGAGACAATCGAATAATTATTAATTGTTACGCTCCGTGCAAGCACATGCCAATATGCACATGGAAGAGCAGCAAAAACAAAACGGATAAAATAATCACATCTTGTAATCTAAATCTACAATCCACAGTCTTATAGCAACAATCAACGGTAAAAAAATATTGTAAAGTTTAACAGAATTTTATTGACTGAGCGCCGGACAAGACAAAGATATCACGATCTCGTTGGTTGGTTCCGCGGGAATTCGTAACGAAAGCTTAAGTTGGAGCGCGCAGTAATCAGTGTCAGCCCATGGCACGACCAACATTTTAGCAACATGTGTCCAGTGTCAGTCAAAAAGTAAAAATCATGCATGAAAAAAGTAATTAGTGCAAAAGAAAAGGCCATCTCATCCAAAAAGAACACAGTCAACTGATCTATCTTCATCCCTTCCATCGTATTCGTTCAAGTCTTGTACATTGCATTGCCTCAGACCTACAGATTTTTGTTTTTAGTGTTCGAAAGCCTTTCTTTATTTTCTGTTGCACTGCACTGCCCTGCATAGATAAAAGTGTTAATAAAATTTTTAGAAATAATTGTAAATTGCTGACTGACTCTATCTTAGCAATAGTTCATTATGCTAATGCTAATGTTATGTAGTTTGTACTTTGTAGTTTGTCTTTCTTTGGGTTATAAAAAACGCTTGGAGCCCAATAAAAAAAATTTCACCCTTCATTTAGCTGTTAATACGATAAGATTGAAGACTGACTCGCGATCCTTCATAGAATCCTTTCAGGACTGTAATCTATAATGGAATGACGAGACTGCAAACTACTAACTACAATGGACGGTCGGTTGATCATTTTCGTTTTTCGTTGTGGGTTCGCGATTTGTTTGCTGTTGGTCACTCTCGCTGGGTTGATGTAGACTGACAAGACTGATACTGCATCGTGCTCCTTTAAAAAACTGTTATAATCTTATAATGCAGATACACTTATATACCTAGGTACATAACTTTGTTTGTTGTTGATATTTCGAATTTCGAACGTGTTGTGTATTAAACTAGCTTAAATGTTTGTCTATATCGGATGTCTCTAGCTCTAATTTCTTTTAATCAAGCCTCAGGTAAAAATTAAAGTTGAAAGAAAACATCAAATCAGACCTGATTTCTGATTTTCTGATTGATCACATTTATGTAGGGACGTAGCTAGGCAGTCAGAGAGGTAGGTACCTACTTTTATTGAGAGCATATGCAAACAATTATTGACCTGTAATACAAACTAACTTGCACAACGAACAGCTATAGCGACATCGAAGTGTTTAACTTGTAAGTGACATGTGCCTTCTGTTATACACTTTTTTTTTATATATCTGTAGATACTGATACAAGATTTTCCTTTTAAGAGGGTATATAGTCGTTTTCTTTTACATTTTTACCTTCTGCTGACTGACTGAACTACCGCTGTCCATTGATTGAATTTTATTTTCACTTTATTTCATTTAGCAAGAGACAATGCGTTGAGCTATTCCACCGAATAGTAACAAGTACGAACAACAAAGGGACGCTGAAGTCAAAAGTTGAATTGGAATTGGAATTGGAGACTATGAACAGTCAACAGTACATGTTCTTATTCAACATCAACAACAAAAGGATCATTATTTAAGCAAAATGATAACGATTTTTATCCCTTTATTCAATTTCGAAAAATACAAATTATTGATATTATCAATATTGGCATATAGTTAAGTTTATTGCTTGTGTGTGAGTGAGAACAAAAGTTGAGTGTACAGGACAATGACTCTCAATTTCAATTTTGGTTCTGTGAATGCCAATTGATCTTCAGCAGCGTACATACAAAATGAAGGTTCTTAAATGGACGTTCTTTATGAATGAGCACTGAATATTATTGAATGTAATCAGGGAATAAAATAAATTGGATTTACCGATTTCCAAAATTCGGACGTGTCATATTATTACGTAGTTCTTGCTCACCTGAAATCTGGTAACTTAGTTTTAGATTTGACAATAAATTATCACTGTAAGGTTGAGATGAGAGTGACAGGAATGCTTGAAAAGATGACATCAGCAATTTTCAGTGTTTGTGATTGGATGAAATAAATAGGGTAATTTTTTTTTGCATTTTTCTAAATGTCAATGTCAAGCTACAAGACGTCAGAAGCAGGACAAGCTAAATTTTTTTAGTAATTGAACATTAACATTGACATTTTAGCATGGATTCCAATGCAATGCTTTAGAATATTGGCATTGCATGGCGGCTTGACAGGATGGGCTGGGATTGCCAAGGAAATTACATCGATAATGAACAAGGAAAGGTGACTCGGACGTATAATACATTTTAAGTTTCTATTGTCTGTGATTTAATGGCAGAATGCTTTGCTTTCTTTATATGATGTACATAATAATACTAGGTATTTAGGCATATCGTGAGGATTACCTGGAAATCTTAAAGTACCTACGTAATTGTTCAGTTCAAAATAATTAAATTTTTATGTAATAATACACGCATTAACTACGTTCTATGTCATATTTATTTTCATCAAAGAAGTAGGCGTTCCAGGTTTGAGCTATTACACTTGCAAGTACCTTTTCAAAATGCCAGATAATTTACTAATACATTTTTTGTCATCTTAAATATTTTAATTTAAATAACTTGTGCAGGAAGCCGATATACCGGAGTTTTTTCTAAACCGGTCAAACACTCTCATTCCCCAGAGGATCCACTATATCCAGATGTCATTGTATTTGGCTAGCGCTGGATATTAGAAGGCCAACAAATTGTATTGTTCGAGAAAGGATTCAGCACTCACGTATCCCAGCAATTTTTAGTTTTCGACTCATAGTGGTCCTGTCTGAGATGCACTTATATCCTTATAAATTAAATTAGATACAACTAATTTAGTCTAGTCTCTAGTTAGAGACGGCAAGAATAATGAAGATACAACTCCATTATTACTTTTCGGGGCTCAAACAGGTTCCGGTGCTCCAATTATTTGCTGGGGTTTCGGGTGTATTTGAACTTTAAAGTTTTGATCAGCTTCAAGGGCTCAAATACTTTCTGGATATCAAATCTTATTGTGGCCAAAATTGAAATCTACTGTATAATCCAAATACCTACTTTATTTGGATTTCTTGTTATTACATGTCACCTAGATTCGCAGTAAATTTTAATATCATTGCTAATTTTAAATACAAAAAGCAGTTAATTTACACTTTTTTCATTTGTTTGTGAATTCAATTTTCTGATTATTTAATAAACTCTGGGTCCCACTAGGTTACTAGCGCTCAAATACTTTCCGAGGGTCGGAAAGCAATGAGACTAATTGGAGACTTACAGTAACTTTAGAATACCGATATGATACGCAGGGTCATTAAAATGGCTCGGGTAAAATGGTCGATGCTGATGTTATAGTTTTAAGAGAGACACGTTCAAAGCATGCAAAAACCAGCTGAAATTTCTGTGTGCATAAAAGATATATTTTCTGTTAGGCTAATTGCTAATCATACTTTAGATACCATAGATCACGCTAAAGCCATATGTCATGCTTCCATTGAACGGACTGACGGATGATCACAAAACAAAATAAAAACCACTTGAGCTGTGATCTCTCCAAAGCAATCAAAGAGACCTGAAGCCCCCACCACTTTACCTACTAGAGCTCTCACTATAGCTCGATACTCTAGTAGTAGAAAGCTGCTTAATAAATTTGAAACAATATTATATTTAATGTACTTAGTAAGAGTGTTTACGTCAACAATTTCTTCTTCTATGAGCCATCTATCCAACTCAAGGGGCCTTCTGTTCTGAAGTATGACCACATGAAATAAAATTCACCTGTTTGCCTGTTTTCCTCTTTCATAGAATTACATAACCACAGTTTGCTCACCTAGCTCCTGATAGTATTCTAATTCAGCACTGGTTCTGTTCCTGGTCCTGGTCGGTCAATGTCGATGATAATAAAAAGATAAGATCTCATGCAACCATTTCAATTGAGCTGAGTGAGCAACTCGTTTTCAGGGCAACGGTATGATAATGTGCATAATAGTTAGGTACATTACATCAGTAGATGCACTAACGCATTGAGCTAAGGTTACTGGCGTTACTGCATGTGAACACTGAACAGTAAGCAAGCAAATATCTTTAATTTGATTTGTTCGGTTATGTGTAATGGCAAGCAGGACTCACATCTGAAAAGATAATACAACAATTACACATGAACAAGATTCAAGTTCAATTCCAGGTTTTAAAAGTCCTTTCATTCTCAACCTCTGTTGGTTTTGACTTTGATTTTTTGTATCCTGATTTTTGTTGTTATTATTTTATATACGCAGGAGGTGATATCACCAGCGCAGTTGAGTCGAGTCTATTGGTTCTTCGTATTGATATGCATGGATATGAGTAAAGGTGGAGATACATTACTGACATTCGAATTCAATGTTAGAACGTGGGAAGAGAGTAACAATGCCAGGGATGTGTAATAGGTTTCGCATTCAATTTAACATTTTTGCCCTGATTGCATAGCATCGCAGACAGGTACTCCAGCTTCCCCAGCTACTTCTCACTGCGCTCACAATCAGTTAGGCAATGGTACCGCTAGCACCAGAGATCAGAGAGACAAATTGTTCTTTTCCTCCCACGCAGCAGTCGTCGTTGTCATTACTCAGCACTCTACAAATGTACGTACAGATAATTACTGATAACACTTTACTTACTTTACTAGCTTACTGTAGAGCCCAAACTTCGATTACTTACTGTGCTAATGGGCATTCACAAAAAATGAAAATGTGCCAAAACCCGGAAATAGGGCACCTAATTAGCAATGATTAGCTTTGATCACACAATCGATTTCACTCAAATTTTTTAAACAAATGCAGAGGTGGGTTTCCAACCACTGACACTATAAACTTTATTCGGTCCATTTTGCGCATTGAAATCGAACGCGACATCTGAAAGACATCAGCATTACATCAGTATATCGTGAATTATTACGGATTATTAACTGATACCATCAACAAAATTAATTATAGAGTAAAGACGGAGAAACAAGGCACTCGTTAGTCGGCCTACGAAACTATAAATCATTCGCTCACACATTCTGAAGTCATCGAATTGGATTCACTTTTCTTACTTACGCAAGGCGCCTAATTATTGAATTGGGATTTTCAATATTGATTGCTATCCATTCTCGGAAATGTAACATTCGATCATCTATTATTACGCTCTTAAGAAGCATGTAACTTGCAGGCAGTATGTATATATGTACTGGTATACTGAATCTGATTCTTGAGGCTGTATAGCTGGAAATAAGTATGTAATGTTATGTAAATGTAAGTATATTCGACACCACTCACTACAATGTATAAATTGATAAATTACACCGGAAAGTTTATGGAGCAATCCTAAATTGCAATAAAGTGGTATAAGTATACTCACATTTCTATCCATACAATACATATAACTACCCGTATACATACGTAGATAAGTATTGTATTAGGTGTAACTTATGGATTAGGTAGGCGGTAATGCAATCTAAAACTTGGTTAAAATATTTAGAAATGCATAATGCACTTTAGACATCAATGAATCATGCAAATAACTGCATTTTCAGTTCATTATGTCAGTATGTACTTAAATAGAAACACACGTAGGTACTTATTTCACAAGTATGCGGAAAGCTATTTTCTTCTTATCGAGGTGTCCATTTTTCCATTGTAAATCTACCTCAATTCAACTACATAATTCCAAACCCCGTCCCAATTTGGATTCCGATTTTGATCGAATTTAATTTCAAGTGATATATTAGAGCTTAAAAAGTACTTCTTTGTAGGAAGTACGGGCTTAGAATGAGACGAAAGTGTAGAGTACGATCTGTTACAAAATTTATGTTATCAAGTGATAACTACCTTGACGGCGGCTGGTATTGGAATTTTGGTCTTCGTATTAGTAGCTCAGGTAATAAAGATATCGAAAGGCAGACTAGCTGTTCAGTACAGGAAGAGTGTGCCCGGTGCCTGGTCTGAGTCATTGTGAGAATAATTTATTCAACACGGAATCATACTACATCATCGAAGCAAGTAAAAGTATTCCATATATCACACGTCCCTGCGTAGGTGTACTTTATGTATATGCATGCAATTCCGACCACTTTTAGTTTTAAATTTATGCAGGTACCTAGTGTTGTCCAATACCTGAATTTATGAGTACCAGTACTTATCAGTACCTTCAGCTACTTTGGTAGTCAGTACCAGTAGCTTCCTACCCTCCGAACTATCGCTACCCTACTCTACCAGTACCCAACGCAGTACCTTGCAA
>JAQFZC010003661.1:0-18182 GCA_034695205.1 Dicyrtoma fusca | reverse complement strand
CTCCGTCCAATCTCCTACACTCGAGACCTGGCCAACTCAACTGCTACAGCCAGCGCCACTGCCAGTGTGTTTTGTTGATTACCAGCACACCGGAATTGAACCGCTGTACCCCACAGTAACCATATTGAGGACGTGGAACCATCCACCACTCAGCCACACTGGTGTGGATACTATATTTCAGTTATTTAAAGTCGTCCGTCAAATCATAGTCCGCATTCTTGAAAAAGGCTGAATTAGTCGTTGCAAACTTACATTAATTAAATTGATTAAATTAGTAAATCAATTATATAAAGTTGCTAAAATGAATAATTTCTGGTTTCACGCCTTTTCATGATTTTTTTTAGACTTTTTTAAAATTCTAAAATTCATATTTGTACTCTAGAAAACGGCTTAATCATTCTCTTGAACCCGGCTTAAGACTCCACAATTTTAAAACTAGGGCTGACAATGTGACCCAAATTGCTTTTAAGAACCCAAAATATCATTTATGGAAAGCCTCATTTATGAAAAAGGTAACAAACTTAGTTTTGAATGTACATATTTGAAAAAAGTAGTTTCTAGCTTTCTGACCTTTTAAATGTGTTATTTACAAGTTTTGACCGTTTTGAAAAAGTGTGATTTACTAGTTTTGACCATTTTTAAAAGTGTGATTTACTAGTGTTGACCGTTTTTAAAAAGTGTTATTTACTAGTTTTGAACGTTTTGAAAAAAGTGTTATTTGCTGGTTTTGAACGTTTTGAAAAAAGCGTTACTAGATTTGAGCGTTTTAAAAAGGTGTTATTTATGTACTAGTTTTGAATGTTTTTGAAAAAATGTTATTTACTAGTTTGGACCATTTTGAAAAAGTGTTGTTTACTAGTTTTAACCGTTTTGAAAAAGTGTTGTTTACTAGTTTTGACCGGTTTGAAAAAGCTATTTTATAGAATGAAGCACTTTTGTGAAGCAATCTTTTCATGGTTCCCTAGTTCCTAATAGGTTAGATGCTGTTGACGCATTTTAAAGAAATCATTTATGCAAATTAAGTTAAGTTAATTCGACGCCAGTGCTTTTGACCGTAGTACGCCTTTCTACAACTGTGTAGATTCAAAATTCTAATGGCCCTCTACTTCTGCTACAATAAATTACCAAATACATTATTTCTGAGGAAGCAAGCCAAGAGCTTCGTTAGAAACTCGGGGTGTTTGCAATCATTTACAAGCAAGGACTGCTATCCTGTTTGCAAGAAATGGGTGTTTTAAAACTAATCCTGATAACCCATTTTGCTCCTTGTCCAAAACATGCGAATACAACGTTTTTTTTACCATCATTCAGTTTGTTTCAGGAATTCAATTTATGTATGTAGGTACATACTTAATGACTCGGTAATGGCGTCACTACGTTTCCATATAAAATAGTATATTTAAACTACCTAAGGTTTGCAACCAAAGTATTTTGAATTACAAAGTTGTATCCTAAAAAGATCTAAAATATTGGTCTCCCTTTAAAAAGAGCCACAAGTCGAATTGGCGAGCGCCCCGCAAGCGTGACATTCCTATAGAAAAGCATAGTTAAATATTTTGAGAAAAAAACTTCAAAAGCTCAAATTTCCCACCTTTTTTTACAGTTTTTGAAAACGTTCAAAATGTTCTATTTACTATTTTTGGAAGATTGGGATTGAATTTCCTGGTCAATTACGTTTTAATAGAGCAAAATGTTCTATTAAAATGGTTTTCAAAAGGTGGGAAATGTGCTAATTCTATTCACCCCTGATACATAGTCATTTTCACTACTTTAAATTAATTATATAAATTATATTAAATACTGTAAAAAACAAAATTATGAAACGTATACTGAGTCCGTCGGGCTACCCTCGTTGGAGGACAGTGTCAGCTTTGTTTTGTTGCAATAAAGTTCGTCTTTCTCTCACGTTTTTGAAAAGATTCAAAATGCTTTATTTACACGTTTTGCATTTCGTGTATTGTTGTATCCTACCGTGCACATATTTGACGGTACTTATTTTTAGTTGAACCTTCCATTTACCAACTTCATCACCTGATCTTAAGAAAGCCAACGTTCAAGGTTCGAATTATTTTTACGGCGTCTAAGCATTTGACAAATTTTTGTGGGTTTTAAGCAAAATGTTGTTTTATTTATCACTTTATCAGCGATTGAAATTCATTGCTTTCCAATTCCACATTTGGAAACAGTAAAACAAACTCGTAATTGAATTTTCAAAAAGTTTCAAAACTAGAAAATAACTTTTTCAAAATGGTCAAAAGTCAAAGCTCAAAACAACACTTTTGAAAGCATTCAGAACTAGTAACAAAGCCTTTCAAAATGTGAAAACAAAATATTACCTTTTTCAAAAGGAATAAAACAATATAAACATTTTCACAAAGTTGTAAAACAAGAAATTGACACTTTTAAAATTGTCCAAAGAAGAAATTAACACTTTCAAAAAAGTTAAAAGTACACCGTCACCCGTCATTTAGGCAGCTTTCTTGCAGTTATTTATTATTAGCAATTATTTTATTAATCTGAACATTTATTCCACACATTCTGTTCATTATTAGTCAAAGCGGCGTTGAAGCTGCCGGTTTTTCATTAATTTGAAAAGGAACGTACATAAATGGAGCAGCGTTTCCCTGGTTGAGATTTTGTTACTTTTAGCTATGTATGTTTTAACTGAGGGACCTCGCATAATTAATGTTGGAATTTAGAGCTAAATTTTGCAACTCCGAAGTGATGCAATAGAGTTAATGAGCTTGTTCAACGAAGCAAAGTTACACTTTTCCGTTTTGCAAAGTTGTAATTACATGTGTTTTTTTATTTTTTTTATTAAGAGCGTTACATTATTACTCTACCATTTTAAACAGGCGTCAAACATTTTAAAAACAACAAAAATAAATACAAGTATAGAATTTTACAACAACTGTGCAAATGAGCTAACCAATTTTAATTACGATTCGTTCATTATTATTTTAATTTTATTTTCCATTTTTTTGGAATATTATTATTACAAAATAAAATATGCTTAAAACTAGGAATTAATTAATTTACAAGAGTAACAATTTATTTATTTACGAGCATTGCAATGATTGACATCGAATATATTTTTTTAAATTGGAATTAAGATCCACCGATTTTTGTAATGCATTAAAATAAGTTGTAGACTTTAAAATGGCATTAAAAAGAACCTCGAAATCACAACAGATGAGCGAATCTCTTGGAAACCGCCTCTAAAGACAGCGTTAGGTAGCGGGCAATGTAATTAGTCTTATCTTGCGGGAGCGGGAAATCATTTTTGAAATATTTCAAGGCATCATTCCCAACTTGAAAGACCCGCTTTAAATTATTCTGGATTTCCTCAGGCGTCATAGAAGACGAAAACTCGGTAAGACTGGCGCACAAAATCCCGGTTAATTTGGTTTGTATTAGCGCTAAAAATAAAAATCAGTGCTCATTTTTATTATGTTAACCTATTTGAAACTAGAAAACCACCGCAAAGTTGAAAGACAGATATACAGAAGTGTTTTTTCTACAAAGTCTCTTTTTGGGAATGGTCAAAACTAGAAATAAACCTTTTTAAAACTGTCGAAACTGCAAATTGATGTTTTGGAAAAGGTCAAAGCCGCAAACTACTGTTTTTAAAAACAATCAATGCTAGTATCAAACGTTTTTAAAAGGGCCAAACTTATAATTTGGCAAAAGCCCCATTTTTAAAAAGGTCAGAAAATATAAAATAATATTTTGAAAAAGGTCAAATGTAAAATTTGACAATTTTACATTTTTAAAAACGTCTAAAAACATAAATTTACATTTTCAAAAAGGTCAAACCTAGAATTTGTCAAAAGTCGCATTTTTAAAAAGGTCAAAAAAATAAAAATACGTTTTCAAAAAGATCAAAAAATTTAAAATCACATTTTCGAAAACGTCAGAATCCAAAATTAACTTTTCAAAAGGTGTAATATTTTATAAAATACCCTTTCAAAAAGGTTCCAGGAATACTATAAATGTCTTTACAAAATTAAAAATTACTAAAAAACACAAAATGAATTTTGAATTACCGCGCCCGAAGGAGATCCCGGGGCAGATTTTAGTCTCAATGTCCAAGCACCTCTCGATCCTCTCGATGCTCGCCTTGCAGCCACTGAAACTGTGCGGCACGGCGATCTCCAAAATATTCTCTCCGATTGCCAACGTTCTCGTCGGCTCAACCAAAACCCAGTGATTCGGATGAAGAAGGTTTTGATGCCCGGGTTTTCCCATGTTGGCAACTTTTGTGAAAAAATCTTCTACCAGCTGGTCTTGGTGGACTTTCTCTTCATTTTGAATCCTACTTTTGCTTCTGTTATTCTTGTTTTGTACTTTCGCGCCCTTATTTCCGTTTGGCCTGGATTGCAAGGAAAGTATTTCGGATTTAATTCTGCCAACAATTTGGTCGATTTCAAAGGATTCTTGCTGATTGGCGCATTTTTCATTGCTGCATTGCCAAAGGGCATCCGGAAGCCTATTTAGTGGGTCAACGGGCAACACGTACCCAAGAGGGCGGGAAATATTTTCTTTATTTTGAATTTTACGACACAGTTTGCACGTGATCGCGGAAGAGAAAGTTTGGAGCTCCGTTGGGTCCGCGCATCTCGCGCAGGCGCAGTGAATCCCTCGGTGAATGAGACATTTGTGGCGCTCTGAGGTGCCTTCGGAATGCTTGCCTGGGTAAAATGCGCGGGAAATCGTTAGTTTGGCGCCCTTTTTAATTGGCAGCGCCGTCATTACGCGCAGTGGATACCGCGGCGGGGGGCCGATCGTCCAAGTACAGTTTGGCACACAAGAGTGGGTCAAATAGCTCGCTTTTGGGTACACGGACATGTTGCATTGTTGCTGGAATCTGGAGCGAAATAATGAGGCAATTGTTAAGGGCAATTAATCCGAAATTTACGGTACCGTAAAACTAAAACAATTGCTAACTTACTTGGTCTTTTCAATCGGGTTTGAATTATCCCCCCAGGCATTGTAATAGCTCACAAATCCGTACACTTGAATCAGCTGGAACAGAATTTTACAAACTTGGGCGCCAATTTCAAAATCTGGGTTTGAATTTAATCCTAAAGCACGCAGTCTTTCTAAAATATTTGAAGCATCCTCTGCGCTTCTAAGGCCGCTCAAGTCATTGCTGTCGAAGAGCTTCATTAAATCTTGGAATACTTTTGGATTTTCCCGCTTTAGGCCTGCGCCACGGATAATTGTGATTAAAGTGAATAATTCAAAAACGGAGGCAAATGTCTGAGTTGCGCGGGATGACGATGGCGGCAGTGGATGCTTCGGGTTTGAAAAGAGCCTGCATTCATTAGCGGCATGAGTGGGGTTCTAACAATTTAAAAAATAGAATAATTTTTTTAAAAAAGTTTGCCTATTTTATTAATAAAATAATAATAATTTATTTTTTAATAATAATTACTTCTTCGCACGCTTTCCCACACAATGGCCAGCTGCACCTGGAGCATTTATAAGCCGCCCCTAAATCCTGCAGCACTTGCAAGTCCGCCCCGCAACAAAGGCACAAGGAAAGATTTTGCAGCCAGTACAGTTTTTTCCCAACTGTCACCCCAAGGGGTCCAAAGAAAGCTGCTGGCTCCTCCCACAAAATAATTCCCGCCTTTATGTCCCGAGTAGCGGCCATACACGTAGTTTGGGTCACGGTTTTGTCAGGATCTGTAAATTCAAAAATATTTTTAAAAAAAACTAAAAGCGGGAAAACACTAGTTTTTTAAAATAGTTTTTGTGTTTTATTTACCTCGGTCAACTTCCAGCGTTTTCTTGTCTGATTTAATGCCAATTCGATTTTTGGTGTCGTCCGTTACAATTTTGTAAGGGAAGCAGATTGCCTTGTGGGATTTCCAGTCTTTTTTTTGGTGGTCTGTGCAGCAGTACGGCGTGAGGTTGCAAGAGCCGCAAGTTGAATTGGCGGGTGCCCCGCAAACGTGACATTCCTGTGGATAATTATACTTTATTTTGAGATAATTAATTTCAGACCTCGCTTTTAAAATGCGTTTTACGAAAAGGTGCAAAACTAAAAAATTATTTCCATGCGTTTCCTATCTTTCATTATTGTATTTTTCTTTGCATGTACAAACGTGTTAGACAATTTTTATTTTTAGTTTTATTGAAATTGGTCACAACATGTCGAGGAGCTATCTTTTCAAATGGACCGACATTTAAGCCGTTGAATTTATTTTACGGCGTCCAAGTCATGCAATTTACAAAACATTCCATTGAAAGAAATAGATTTATTTTATTGTTTAGGATTTAAATTAAATTATTTCTTTCCTCCTTTCTGTGGTTACTTATTATTAGTTAATTGACATTAAGTTTAATATTTTTAAGCTTTTTAAACCCAGTTTTAAAATAATTTTTTGAAGGTTAATGAATCAAAATTAATTTGTACTCAACTTACCATCTTCCCACTTTAAGCTCCAATTTCAGTTTAAAGTTTAAAAATGTTTTGAATTTGCTCAAATTTAGAATTTCTGCAACGTAAACTGTCCAACCAATGCAAGAGGGATCACTAAACTTCTTAAGCCTATAATTTGTCTTGTTCTAATTTTGCTAGATGGTAATTTTTTATTATTATTTACTTTTTTAAGAGTTTAGGTAATTTAGCGGGACGAGAGAGTAATTGAATTTGAATTATAATGATGGCCACAAAATAAATCTGCCGACTGCAGTGCTAAAGACTGTCTAATTGTAGGCTAAATAGTGGTAATTTATTATTGTAATTAAAACACAGAGTAGTAATTAATGAACTGCATTAAATAAGTGGGTTTTACACGGCTCAGTTGCACTCGATGTTTGAAGTGAAATAAATGTGCTGGGCTCAGCGTCTGTCGGTCTCTCGTCTGCTCGATTTTCCATTTCGAATTAAAAATAAATAAAAGTGTTGATATTGATACGAGTATCGAGAGAGATAGACGGTGGATTAAATAAATATTAGATTTGATTTGGATGCACATTTGGTTACTATAGGGGACTGCGCATAAATGACGTTGGTCATTTTTAAAATTTCGCATCCTTCTTTGGCTCAAAGTTTATTTGTGTTTTTTTAGCATTAGTTGGAATGCAGGCTTAACCTATTCGAAACGATTATTTCGTGCAAACCATGAAAATAATGCTTTAGAAAAAGTGTTTACACAACAAATTCACTTTTTAAAAAAGTGACAAAAATAGTAACTAAAGCTATCAAAAAAACTGAAACATAGTAGGTAATTTATTAACATTTTAAAACAGTCAAAAAAATTAGTGATGAACAATTTCAAAAATTGTACAAACTAGAAATCAACATTTTTAAAAAGTGCCAAAACTACAAATCAACTTTTTCAAAATGTGTCAAAACTAAAAATCAACATTTTCAAAAAGTGTCAAAACTAGAAATGAACGTTTTCAAAAAGTGCCAAAACTAGAAATCAACATTTTTAAACTGTCAAAAATAACATACTAGGAAATTAACATTTTAAAACAGTAAAAAAAACTAGCATGTTCAAAAAGTATCAAAAATAGTGATTTACATTTTCAAAAAAAGTCAAAAATATTAATTATCATTTCAAAACTACATCAAACTAGTTACTGCCATTGGTTACTCTTGGGTTTTTTTAAAACGCAATTTATGCATAGCCCCTAAGCTAATTGTAACTGATAGCTTTACATCACTGCACTGCCATGTGTATAGATACTTTTACCGTTAACCTATGATTAGTGGCCGCTTATTCTATCGACTGAAATTGGATTAATCAGTACATGGTTCAACTCACTTACGATTATCCAATAAAACGATGTCAAAGTTTTGGTGGCAGCTATCAGAGATTTACGGTAAACCTACTAGAAATATTGCCCAACACACACACACCATATACCTTATACAATAGTGGCTCGTTTTCTGTCTGTGGCAGAACAACATGGACTGTGAACCTTGGACTGTTGACCCTGCTAACAGATAAGGGAAAACTTTTATCACAGAAATGATAAACACATTAACACATTAATAGTTGTATAAATCGTAATGCCAACTTTAAAAGGACGAAAATAATAATCGTAATAATCACCATTCCAATGCATTCCTATGCAATGCAGTCACATTTACTATAAAAATATACATTTTTAACAAATATAATTATTATTTAATCGATTTCTACAAACAGTTGTGCTTGTGGAATTAAAAAAAATATTTGACAAAGTTTATAATATAATTAATATAACTATATAGGCAGGCACTTTTGCTATACAGATTGCACCTAAAAGTGTATCAAATGTCAATTGAGTAGATTGAGTACTGCGGCTCAAATTATTGTGTAATGTAAACACTATGTACCGTATATGACCGATTAAACACCAGGGCTCCAATAAGCGCCGGGGCTCAATTAAACGCCAGGGCACAACTAAAGGTCTCATGGAGGAAAATAGGGTCTTTCGGCTGCCAATGAAAATAAACGTCGAGGCGTCTAACCGGTCATTTACGGTATGCTGTGCTGTTGCTGTCAATCTGCTAATCTGCTCACTTTGAGCAATGACAGATTTGCAGAAGGGCTTCCGATAAAATTAGCTGGCGGCTCGGTGTCACTTTACATTAATTATTTCGAAACATAAACCAGGAATAATAATAAATTGTTACTGTTATTGTAGACAAATTATGACTGTAATTATGCAACGAGTGTTGATGCCATTTTGTAATTTTAATTTTATATCCATTGCATTGCATCATCATTCCTTTTACCTTCCTTTAACCTTTTCGAAGCAGTGAACTAGTTTTAAATGTTTTTGAAAAAGTGTCTTTTACTGGTTTTGACCGCTTTGAAAAAGTGTTGGTTACCAGTTTTGACCGTTTTGAAAAAGTGTTGTTTACTAGTTTTGACAGTTTTAAAAAAATTGTTATTTACTAGTTTTGAACGTTTTAAAACAATTGTTATTTACTAGTTTTGAACGTTTTGAAAAAAGTGTTATTTACTAGTTTTGACTCTTTTGAAAAAGTGTTATTTACCTGTTTTGAATCTTTATGAAAAAGTGTTATTTACTAGTTTTGAATGTTTTTGAAAAAGTGTTATTTACTAGTTTTGAATGTTTTTGGAAAAATTGTTATTTTCTAGTTTTGAATGTTTATGAAAAAGTGTTATTTTCTAGTTTTGACAGTTTTGAAAAAGCACATTTATGGAATTACATAAACACTTTTGTTAAATATTCTTTCCATGGTTCTTCAGTTACTAATAGGTTACCGTTACTATAATCGATCTCAAGAAGTTTCACAAGAAAGTTTCACAGTAATATTTTTATATCTGTACAATAATATGCATTATTTAATGGAATCTGAATTTTAGTTACTTTAAAACTTCCAATGACTCCCAGGGGAATTAGCGCAAATTTCAACTCTCAGACCCGGGAATTATTAGAGGCCGTGGAATTATTAGAGGCGGGAAATTATTTCAAAATGAACTTTTAGATTAGTAATGAAGTATGCATTACATACCTGCACTTACTCTAGGAGTTTTGCGGGCTGCAGAAAGTGGTCTGTGCACTACCGCCATTGTAGAATAAGCACTTTTAAAATGTTTCTAATAATATACCGGGGAATTATTAAAGACGGGGAAGTATTTCTAATTTTGTGATTTTAACCCGGGAGTTATTAGAGGTCGGGGAATTATTAAAGGCGGGGACTTATTGGAAGTTTTACGGTACGTAACCAAAGCAAGCATCTATGTGTTGGGCTGACAGTAAAGCTAGAAATAACTTTGGCTCTGTGCACATTAATAAATTACAGTAATAAGTTACAGCTGGTGTAATAAAATTTATTCCATTTTTACAAAATCAACATGTTTATATTATGACTGAAATTCGACGCCGGTTGAAGTTTCTATCGCATATTTACTAGTTTATTAGACCAAGGTAATGCAGAAATATTTAAGAAAAAAAACACAATACTAACAGTAATGAGATTTCAAGAAATATAGCTACCAGTTGAATCATTAATCATTAAAGAATCAGCAGAACTCACTACAAGAAGCAACAGAAGCTCAGGAGCCTTGCAGATACGACGCAATTAAATTGATAACTATTTAAACGAGAGCAATTACCATATTTTTCACATTTAAAGAATGTAATTTACTATCTTCACTTTTTGAAAAGGTAATTTCTTATACTTTACACTTTTGAAAACGTTGTATCGCACACTTTGCACTTTTTAAAAACGCAATGTCTTATATTTTGCACTTTTGAAAACGTGGTATTGCACTCTTTGCACTTTTTGAAAACGAAATTTCTTATATTTTGCACATTTGAAAACATTGTATTGCACACTTTGCACTTTTTGAAAACGAAATTTCTTATATTTTGCACTTTTGAAAACGTTGTATTGCACACCTTGCACTTTTTGAAAACGAAATTTCTTATATTTTGCACTTTTGAAAACGTTGTATTGCACACCTTGCACTTTTTGAAAACACAATTTCTTATATTTTCCACGTTGTGAAAAGGTAATTTCCTACATTTTTGCCCTTTTAAAAACGGTGTATAGCATACTTTGCACTTTTTGAAAACGCAATTTCTTATACTTTCCACGTTTTGAAAAGGTAATTTCCTATATTTGCACATTTTGAACATGTAATTTCGTATATTTTGCACGTTTTAAAAATGTAATTTACAGTATTTTGCATGTTTTGAAAACACAATTTGTTTACCATATTTTGCCCGTTTTGAAAACGCAATGTACCACTTTTTGCACGGTTTCAAAAGGTAATTTCCTACATTTATCACTTTTTGAAAACGTCATTTTCTACATTTTCTACGTTTTGCAAACAGATTTACATCATTTTTACTTTATAAAACTAATTATCTGTATTATCTACTTTTTGTTTTTAAATACGTTGATGCCATACATTACATTTTTTTTTGGACTTCTTAGTTACCACAATTAACACCTAAAATTAAAACAAGCTGTCTTTTTCAATTTTCAAAAACGTAGTTATTACATTAAATTTCGAATTTCAATAAAACTTTCAGCCAAATTCTTTATTCAATTTTTAAATATTTTATTATTATTCGCTTTTTCCACTATTTTGTTTTTTTTTCAGCTAATTTGACTGACGTAATATATTTAAGGCTCCTTCCTACCGTGTACGATATTAGTGTGTTATAGATGCTATATGTTATGTAGGTACATGCGTAATGGTTTGCTGGTCGGCAGTGGCTGTGTAATAATTCTATCGTTCTATGCGTACTTGACGTATTTTAGGGCTTTTATTCGTACGCACGTATTTTTTCCAGGTGAGAATGGGAATGAATTCCGATGATGAAATTTAATTAGTGAAGCACGAGAGACTTTCCCTTGGAGTGCAGTAGAGTTGACAGTACATAGAAAAAGCTCTGACGGAACTTTTACTTGAGCTTTTTACATCAATTTTCAGCATTTTTAGACGTCAAACGAATTATTGGTTCGTGCCATGACACGCTCACTCGCCAAGTACATACAAAAAAAATGAAAGGGAACGAATTGCGTGTGCACACAAACTAACTACAATTGCACTGGACCAATAATCATTGTGTAAGGCTACGGTGGGCTACAAATAAGATGCAATTTGTTCCTTGTTAATGTTTTGTATTTAAATTTAAAGAAAAAAGAAATAACTACATATAATTTTGAAATGTTTTCCCTAGCAAATAAAAACGCAAATACTTATTTTTAAACGTGTTTTTGGATTGAATTAAAGTGCATTTTTATTCAATTTTTCCCCTTCCAAAACGTAGATGCCCTTTGTTTCTAAATAGATTGCTCATTTATCATATTTTGTGTCTTTTTAAAAGTGTAAAAAAGCCATTTTGACCTTTTTGAAAGCACGTAAATATGACATTTGGCACTTTCAAAAACGCAGATACATATGTAGTATCTTTTACATTGTTAAAAATGGGTTTTTATCACGTTTTGCATGCTTGTGAACGGTGCAGAAATGAGTTTTTGACCATTTTAAAACGCCTAAATAGTACCTTTTGTACTTTAAAAATCGTTAATAGCGGGGTTTGTACTTTAGAATAGTTGCATTTACCGTGTTTTGCTTCTTTTTGAAAGCGTAAATGGAACTGTTATGACTCTTCTTAGACACGTAAAATTGATGTTTTGACCTTTCACGCTTGTAGTTAGTACAATTATAAAGCTCAAAAAAAGTGTACTTGGTACATTTTGTGCTGTTTTCGTTGTTTTTCTAATGTATTTTGTTAAGTGACGATAGACGCGCTAGAAACTGCACTAAGATCGATGATTTGTTAAAACATGCAAATAGCTAACTTTGCACCTCCGGTCGGTGTAAAAAACATGTTTTGGGTGTTGCCCCTTCGTGTAAGGATTATTACCGTTGCCACTGTCATCACGCCACACTGTGAATTGCAGTCAGTTTCAGTTGACAGTCATTCGTCCTTCAACTAATCAAATAGAAAAGCGAAAAACTAACAGACAAAAAAATTCGTAATGACACCCGCTGTCAGCTCCAATTACGTGTCCAGCACAACCAGAAGCTACTCGAAACTAGAAGCTGAATTACCCGGTTTTTTTTTTCGGGGAAACTTGCAAAATTTCATTCCACTCGGCACTCCTTTACTTGTACGTAGCTTGTCTGGCTGGACTGGACTTGAATTTTCTCTCTTGAATTATTAAAAATGCACCTCAATCATTGACTGGAAAGAAGGCTATTTAAAGCTGAAAGTGCCATTTGCGATTTCAAAAGTGCAAATAAGACAATTTGCAGCTTTAAAAGGTGCTAATAAAGCATTCTACGAAATACTAATTTCTAAATATAACAGTTTATTCTTTAGGAAAGTGCAAAACTACCTACAAGGACTAGGAGCTAATAAAAAAGTGTAAATTTAATATTTACCACATTTTGCAGTTTAAAAGGAACAACAGTTTACAGCTTACAAAAGGCGTATTTGCCCTATTTGCTGGTAAATTTGCTCATTCTCACACAAAAGGTGTAAATAATAGTATTTCAAGCCTAGAAAAGTGGAAATTCAGCTATTATCAGCTCTAAAAAGTGAAAGTGCAGGGATTTAAATAAGACCTTTTGCAACTAGGTCAAACTATGCAATGTGTACATACATATGTATTTGCATCTGGTTGTAACCCTAAAATAGTGCAAATACAAGCTTTTGCCACACAGGAAACTCGAAAATAACCAGTTTTGAAGCTTACAAAAAATTTTTGCTGTTAAAGACTGTCAAAATACATCATTTTGCAGTTTTAAAAAAATTCAAAAATTTGATTTTTAACCTCGAAAAAATAAACAAAAACTGATTATAGTACGCACAAAAGGGCGTAGAAGTATTTCCTATCTCATTTATTAAACAGTAATAATAAAATACGCGGATTGAAGTGTTCTAAATAATTTTAATTAAAGTTGTTAATGAATCTTGATTTGGAAGTAAAATCACATTCCGGGAAGCAATTAAACGGCGTTAAAATTGTTAAAACTTTTCCAATTTAAACCTTGACTGGAAATTAAAATTCGATTTAAATGACCGAATCAAAAGCCGAGGCTAATAAAAGGAATCCAGAATGAATATAAAAAGTGTACATAAAGCTACCCGCTGGCTGTCCCTCGTCACTCCGGCCTTCTGCCTCCTGTCAGTGGTGAGCGTGACGGTTGCCATGGTAACTAACAGCTGGCTGGTAACGACGGAGCAAATCTTTGTGCGATCTTTCAAGCCAAAAAACTCCTTTAATGAGCCTAGGATCAAGACGACGGTGTCTGGGCTCTGGCTCCTCTGCGTCTCCGATAATTTAAGTAATTCAAATATTTTGCTAAATAAGTACGTTTCGCACTCTTTTATATTCCCGTAAATAGGAATTTTGCACATTTTTTGAAATTGTATAAATAGGCTCATTTGCTTTTTTTTTTAAATATAAGTACATAGGAAAATAAATTAAAAGTATTTTTTAACAATTTTGAAAAGCTGGTCAAAACTACACTGCCAGTAGTGCATTAGTCTAGTCTGGTCTAGTAATTATTATTATAATTTATCGTAAATAAATCCGTACAACGTGAAAAATATATAAAATTGAACTTCAATTCATCTGCGTAATAAATTTATTATCCCACAATTTAATATTCTGGGCGGCGTGTAAGTTATACATTTTAACCAATTACAAAACCCCAATAGGTATGTATATAATGGACCCAAAGATTCCAAATATTTTTTTAAAAGTTACTACTGCGCCTTACGTAGTATTGTCGTTTTTTATTTCAAAACAAAATTACTTTTTTTTTAAAACATACGGGATTTTATTGGGGGTCGGAAAAGGGCTAGGGGCAGGCTTCACTTACTGAAACGACGTTTTATCCCTAATGGCCGAATCGCCTCTTATCTTAGAAATTGTGAAAGAAATTTTGAAAATTCTTTAATTAGTTTTGTTTTTTCAGTTGACTTGACAGTGTCCGCCAATGTCACAACGACGGACTGCTCCTTCATTAACTACTTTGGCTATGAAAATTATGGTGGGCATGATGCTGACGATTCTACACTAGCCATCCCTTGTAAGTAATAAAATTATAGCTTTTATTATTGTTAAGGTAATAATTAGTCCCTTAAAATTATTTTAATTAATGATAAATATTTTTTTTAAATTTCCCGGGGCTTCAGTCACAGTGATTAGGTCCGGACCAATTTTCTTTGGCGGCTATGGCCTTTTCACTTCAGGGGTTTTCTTATTGGTTGTTGGCTTCGTTTGGAGGCGCCTCAGGATCGTCGTTTTTGTTTCCGGTGTTCTCTCCATTATTTCGGGTAACTAACGAAAAAAATAAAAAATAAAATAAAACCTTCAAAAATAGGTGGATTTAAATCACAATTTTGCACTTTTTTAATGAAAATTTTGTGTAAAAACATGTAGGTTTGGTCCTCTTTATTGGAGTGGTCGTTTACTTGTCTGTCCTGCAAGCTGAAGTGGGCACTAAGCTTCGCCCCCCAAACGCGATGGACGCCCCTCCCTTCGCCTACGCCTATGGCTACGGCCTCATTCTCATGGCCATGGGCTCCATTTTTACCGAAATTAGTGGCACCTGCGTCACTCTTTGGTACATCCATTGGCATCAGCTGGACTGGGCGGAAAAGTCCAATCCCGACGATTCAGAAGGGCGCATCTATAGCATTACAGGGAGTAGTTGCCATGGGAACACGGTGGGGCCGGAAAATTCAAACTGTCCCGCCCATCGCTACGGCTACGCCTTCAGCAACATTAACGATGGCGGCGGGCTGCCCGGGAGATTGACGCCCATCATTGAGTGCCCCGGGAGCAGCCAGAGCCACGCGTATGAGCCATGCACCAGTAGGCGCTATAGGTATAGCTCCAGGGAGAAAGAAGACGCCTTCTGGGAAGGTCAAGGTCACAGTCAAGGTCAAGGTCAAAGGTTAAATTATGACTGTAACAATGGCAATGGAGACGATTCGGACAGTGAAGGGGTCGACTATGGATTTGAAATCCCGGCAGCCCCGCCCCCGCCAATTGTGCGGGAACTACCGCCGCCACCTTATTCATACAGTGACCAGCTGTAAATCTGTTTGTAAGCAAAGCTTGACCTTTGACCTTTGACCTTTGACCTTTGACCCATGATGTCATTGAACTAACTTAGAGCCCGCCTTGCTTTGATCACGCTTTCCTTCATCGAAAAATAAACCGTTCACTTAAATACTGCGCTGCCTTGCCCTGGTTACGCAATGTACATCACAGTCGCTTTGCTTGGGAAGCCATACATTATAATAAATTATTAAACTAATACAATTTAATTGTTTAACATAATTATTTAAAAAATAAATGCCACCGGAAATTGTCGTTATGTCAATAAAAATCACTCTTTTGGTGTAAAAAATAAAAACAAAGTTGCATAAAAAAATATTGAAAAAAAAAATGATACACTTTTTTATTGTAGCAAAAACATTTAAAAAAAAATATTTTACCGCTTAAAAAAGTAGTTTAAAAAAATGGCACACTGCATTGCGTACACAAGTTAATTAAGTGGTGCGTCTTAGCCTTAGCTCGTGTCTGGTTTTGTTTTGTTCGGCGGCGGGTCATGGTCACTGACTCTATTTATAGATTATAGATTATAGAGGTCAAGGTCATTGACCAAGGTCAAACTTGGTGTTGGTGTAATCGGCAATCAGTAGTTTAGCATCGCGTAGGAATAAACGTCAAGCATAAAAGCGGGTCAACCTTGGTTAAAAAAATAGTGCATTCGACGTAAATCGTACCCAAGTGGTACCCGACGCCTAAGCTAAAAACTCATAATAATTAAAAATCTAACGGTCGCCAGTGAAGTTTAAAAAAAATATGAATTTTTTCACAATTCTGCTAATTAGCATCGCAATAGTGGTCCCTCCGTCCCATGGTGGCCTCGCAATTGACCCCGAGCCTGACCCTGCTAATGCTGCCTACGGAGATGCGTGTCACTTCAATGCCTACAAGGCCTTTCGTGAGCCCATCCTGAGGATAATAATTCAAAACTTTGGGAGCTTTGAGGATCAGGAGATGAAGTTGGTCACCTTTAGCAACTACACTTTTGAGAATGACCAGGGGCAATTGGAAAATCACATGTTTGTCCCACAGATATACCAGAGCCAGATTTGTCACTCCACCTCAACGGCGCTCATGTGCACGGAGGATAAAAAGTGCGTCTGCCTCCAGATGGAGCTTGAGGAGGGTGACGATGACGATGACAAAGATACAACTGCGCCATCTTTGATCCCGCCCAGAAAGCTCATCGTCAACACCATCCCCACCATCGTCACCTTCAAGGTCAAACAGACCGTGAGTGTCACCAGGCTCCTGGAGGATGGCCCAGGTAGTCAATAATGTGTCGAGCTATAGACCGTATATATTTCGTCATTTTTTTATTTTTTTGGCGCTCAATTTTCAAATTAATCCGTTAATTAAATAGGCCAAAGCAAGAACCGGAAAATTGACGATGCTCAGAAGGTCAACCAAACTGCCGTAGAAGATGGAGACGACAAGCATGCAGTGGACAGTAGCACTACTGTTAAGCCTAGCAGTCGAAGGCGCCGCCGGCGCAGTTTCTGGGGCGGAAGGAGAAAACGGCGGGAAGTTTCAAATTCTGGGCGGCAATCGACTGAAGACATGGAACTAGAGATCAAATACACGCGCTGCATGGCGCCTTACAATACTTTCTGTGGCACGCCCTTCATCGAGTGCATTCCGTATAGGTCACCGACCATCAGGGGCATCGTTACAGCCTGCATTTATAAGACTTGCAACTCTGGTTGGTCAATAAATCGGGTTCAGTCATTCCAGTGGACAGTTTGGGGCGCCATCTACACTATTTGTGTCACTTTGTACCAGTGTAATTTATACTAAAAATATTTTTTTAAAAACAAATAAAAAATTAGCAGATTTGTAAGCGTCTGTAGCTGCTATCCATCCATCACAAGCATTGCAATTGCGTAGCCAGTATTGCCAGTATACACGGTCAAAAATAAATGTGTGTGTGGCCACTGTGTGGTAATATATTTTGCAAATAGTAAATTCAGTAATTCTTTGACAGGCGTTAGTATTATTATATAACATATAATAATAGTAAAGGTATACTAATAAAAACTAAAATATGCAAAACATCTTTAAATTCTACAAAAGTTTCAACTATTTCGTCCCTTTTTTAAATTCTTGAAAAAAGCACTTTTCCTAAAATTCCGGTTGGTTTCCGTTTCCATAGACTGTTTTTATAAGTAAGGCCAAGTTTTAATCTTGGTCTTAAATCAAAGTTTAGTATTGACTGTTGACTAAAACAATCTAACAATAATAATTACAATAATATGAATTAATTTCTAATAATAAAATTATTTTTCTGATTCTTTGTATTCTGCTTGGAAGGATCGATCAAAAGACAAGAATTAAACTATTAAACTATAACTATAGCTTACTGCTTAACCTATTCTAAACTGAAAAACAACATTGAAAGAAATTGAAAGAATGTTACTGAACTGAAGAAGTGTCTGGTCTGTTATTCTAATTAACTTTGTTAAAAAGTTTAAACTAGAAATCGACTGTTTCAAAAAGGTCAAAAACCAGAAATTAACACTTTCAAAAACGTCTACACTAGAAACTGGCACTTTCAAAAAGATCAAAACTAGAAACTGGCACTTTCAAAAAGATCAAAACTAGAAACTGGCAC